>VXAA01004499.1:9478-47309 GCA_013399115.1 Anseranas semipalmata
GTCCCGTCCCGTCCCGTCCCTGGCAGAAGGCAACGGCGCGTTCGGGCAGCGCGCGTTGTGACAGAGGCGGCTCTGAGTCACGTCTGCTGCTCCCCGCGGCCCCCTGGCAGGGGAGGAGGCCGGTTTGGGCTTCCTCAGGTAGGGGGTGCGGGCTGAACACCGGTCCCTGGGGAGACGGCGGCGGCAGCGGAGCTGTGCGGGGCCGTGCGGGGAACGCGGCGAGGCTCGGGGGCTGGTTGCACAGCCGACCCCGGGAACCAAGCCGGGCACTCACCGGGCTGACCTGTTGCTCACGAACCCCTCTCGAGTGACTTAACTGAATTCCCTCCGCATTCATCTACACATCTCCTTATACGAGCTATATGAAGAAATAGAACAGCCTGCAGTCACCAAACCTGTGTTGACAGTGAAAGCAAAGGTCAACGAATCGATAAAAATGTGTTGGAAAGTGAATTATTTAGCATTAGAGGTTATCATTTCCTTGAGGTACCGTGCGGACAGTTTGCAAGGGGAAGGCAGTGTCCTCTCAGACTCACGTGGGCGCTTTTAACAAATAATGCATTCATGTTAGATATAGAAGGAATGTTAATGAGTAACGTTTCTGTCAAGTGGATTTTTGTACTGCGTGTTTTTTAGCTGTATGTAGGCTTGTGAAGCAATAGCCTGCTCATGAATTAAAGGCTTTCACCTGCCACCAACTTTGTATTTGTTCTTCCATTTGTGAACGTCTGACTTTGTTGGCAAAAAAGTGATCTCTCTTCATGCAAAGTCTGTCAAAATAAGCTTATGGTATAAGAGGACATTTCTGGTGATGATTTACTGAGATGGAATCTACTTTGAATCTCAGTTGAAGAGACATTCAGCAGTTGGGAGAAGATAGGTGAAGCATTTATGATTAAGGCGCCATACTGAAATCTAGGTTAAACTCCTGGATCTGTAAAAGGCTTTGTATGTGTCCTTGGGCAAGTTTCTTAATCTCTTGAGCCTAATAAAAGTACTTTCTTTCTCACTCCACTTGTCTACCTGGTCTTATTTAGACTCTAAGCTCTTCAGGCCAGGGGAGTCCCATCATGAGCAGACGGGTGGCAGTCTCTGTGGTGTTGCCCTCTGCTACTATAATCTAAGTAATAACAGTGGTGACCCTGGAGGGCCAAATCCTGCTGTTCTCATATGACCACAGTGAGCTTCAGAGACTCTAAATAAAACTGCATTTGCTTCTCTTGGTCCCATATGACTTAGAGCCAAGGGGGTAGGCATTATTATTACTATTTTGATGATTAACTTTGCATATACTTTTTCAGTTCAAAGGTATTAAAATAATGCCTGGGTGCTGTTGCAGCCCACTCCTGTGATGCTTTCGAAGTGTGATTTTGAAGGTATTTGATTTATGCCGTGAATCCAGTGAGGTGTTTAGGAGATGATGTGCAATGGAAGGAGCAGTTTCATCAATACTACTTTTGTGCATGAAGTCACTGAAGTGAGTTGTGCCCCCAGCTGCTCTTGGGCATGGTTGGAGCTGGTCAGAGCCTGGGAGCAAGTTAATAATAACCAGCGGACCCACTGGTCAAGTTTGTTCAGTGGCCATCTTTACGTACAATATGGCATGTCCCTGTGTGGACCAAGCTGGCCCAGCCTGATAGAGGGAATGAAGAGTTTGCTTGCAGGCCACAAGTCAAGTTCCAATGACTGCACTGACCTAATGCATGCTGTTTGGTGTCTGACGAGGGAGCACATAGCTGTCTGCAAATCTCTGAAAAGATCAATGAAAAATTGAAATCCATTCCCAGATACAACTCACTCTGGAAGCACCAAAAAATAACACAGGGACAGGCTTTTGTCTTTTTACAAGCTGCATTTGATGCTCTGTAATCAAATGTAAACACTGATTAATTTTGAAAGACAAACATTAGAAATCGGTTCTAGGCTCAAAAGATGGATGCTGACATCCGGTATGGCTTATCTTGTCCAACAATGACAATCGTGGTTCAGGGGAGTTGATTTTCACATACATACAAATGTATTGCAGTGCAGTATGAAGTACCTGCCAATTCCTCAAGTGTATTGAGTTTTCAGCTAAATAACTGTGACGTTTCCAGGTGTGTGTATATATATATATATATTTCTCATTGCTTACCTACACTGGAAGCTTGATAAAGCCACTGGATGTCTCTTCACCAAGATAATCCAAGTCTCTGTGAAATGAAATGTGTACTGGGAACATGCTTTGGAAAAGGCCAGTCACTTTATACAACCCCCACCTCCCTTTCTCTTTCTCTTTCGTAGCCTTTGTGTGGAGCAGGAACATGAGGATTCTGCAGTCATTTGTGCACATTCATGTAGCTGTGCGCTCAGCCTGGGCCGCAGAGCCCCACTTCACGCTCTCCCTCCCCGTTCCACTCGATGCACCCCCAGCACGTCCTCTGGGTACCTCCAGCCCTTTCTCTGCTCCTTGGTGCTTCACGCCTCTGTGCCTGGCTTGCGGGACCTGGCAGTTTTGCTTTTCCTTTTATACAGAAATGAACTGTGACCTGTTGGACCTTTATTTGTTCTTGTTACTGACGGCAGAGCTGATGCCGTCGGTTTCATGACCTTGGTTTTTTGCCCGTTTTCTCCTTTCTAGTGCCCTCCCGTGGCCATGCTGAACGATGCCTGTGAATAGCTATGCAAGCCTTCTATTGCCTTTGAATAGCAACAGCAAACAGGTACCTGAGCTCCTTCTCCCACGAAACAAGTTCAGAGAAGCTGCAAGTCAGCTTCGGTGCAACTCACATGACTGGACACTGCCAAATACGCTGAAAATAATATAGACACTTAATAATTAGTAAGTACATATTTCATAATTCAAAAAAAAAAATACACATTAGTTTTGGACTCAGGTAACACCCAACTTCATATTCTTTGTTGTTCATCAAATCCAGTCTCATTCATAATACCCACTTGGAGAAAAATTCATTTATCATAAGTTTTAGTGTGGGAGAAAAAAAATGGAATATATGATCTAATTACAATATTAAAAACAGAAGTCTAACTCCCTCACAAAATACTATTTTAATTAACTTGATTAGTGAAATTGATGATTTTGCAGATGCCTCTGGAAGCAGGTTCCTTCTCCCAAATGTTCCAATCACAGTAAGATGCCTAGGGGGAGATAGGGAGGCATCCAACTTGTTCAGAGGACACTGTCATGTTCAGATGTGTCCCCAACAATTCATTTTCCATAAGGACAAAATGAATGCTTGCTGTAGCTGCAGGTAATGATACCACAGGTCAGCTTTCCACACACAATGAATTAGTTCTGAAAATCATGACATAAAAACACTCCAGATCTTATTTGACTTCTGGTTTCAAGGCTTCAGGGTACACCCAAATCACATTCTCAGGCTTTGTTCTACAGCTGCTGGGGAGAGAAATTAAAAAAAGATTTGACAGCTGGTATTTGCATGCAGAGCCCCAGGTCCCAGAGGCTTAACAAACCTGTAGGTGCTTCTCTCTTCTGTCCTTTCTCCAAGAAGCTGATGGGCAGAGTAATCAGGGAGGCTACTTCCAGTCTCTTCAGGGCAGCACTTCAGAGCCTGGCAGATTGGAGAGGGACTGGCAGTCCATATAGGAAGACTCAGCAGCAGTAGGGCATGAAGCTATGGGATACAGAGGTGGAGGTGGAGCTGCTGCCTTTTATCTCCGAGCTAGCTCCTCCCTCTGCAGCGTGTGGAGAGGCAGGCAGTGCCCAAGCAGGTGTCCTTCCAGTCGGCTGTGGGGCTCCTGATCCTTCTGATTGCCTGAGCAGAGGCTCAAGCTTGGTGTGGAGATGCTCCTCTGGTGCTGAAACAGGACAGAGAGCCAAGAGAAGAACAGATGAGACAAGAGGAGCAAGGAGACGTGGATCCAGCTACTTAAAAGAGGCAGCAGGTAGGGGGTTGTGGCGTGGGGAGAGGTAGCTGGTACGTTTGCAAGAGATTGAAAAAAATGCATAGCTGGGAGTTACAGCACAAGAGCTATGGGTAAATACAGAATGGATTTAGGCAGGCAGAAGAGCTCTGAGTTCTTTAATTGCTAACTTTTAGAATAGTCATCTGTTTTGTATAATACCCCCTACTATGACTACATACAATAGCCTTCCGCCATTTTAATTTATTAATCCCTGAGAAAAATGGAAGTACTATTATCCTCACTTTCAAATGAGACAATAACACTGAAAATAACTGAGAGACTGAGCAACTGAGGAGGAAATTGAACCTACCTCCCCAGTTAGCAGTTTACTAGCTAGATCATGTTTCTAGAAAAAACTATGCCTGTCTTGTGTGAGGAATATATTTTTTTAGTAGGAAGAATGGAAAAAATTATTACCAATTATTACCAGCCCCAGAACATATCTTGGGCATCAGCCACTGTTTATGAATGGGAATTGGAAAAAAGAGGAAAAGAAAATGGAGCTTTTGTGAGACAAGAACACTCATTCCTTTTGCTTTAATTTGTTTTGCTTATTTCCAGGTTAGTTTATGCTTTTGCTTTTTTATTTACATGTGCAGCAAAGGACAGGTTTGTTTTAATTTTATCCTCCCATTTAAAGATGAAAGTAAAATAAATTAATTGGGAGATACACTCAGCACTACTCACTGCTCCTCTCTTGGTGACCCATTAATAGCATATAATTTGTGTGGGAAAGATGAATCCCCTCCTTACTTTATTCTAGACTGTCTCTACAACAAATCATTTGGACGTAGTTATTTTTTACAGGAACGCAACTGTTTTCACTGCCTTACGGCAGATCCTTTACCGAGTTTATCCTTTGTTGCAACTAATTCTTCATTGTATTCAGATGGCTGACGTTTGCTCTCCCAGATCTGACTGTAGAAGATGGCAATGAAACTCTGCATAGAAAATGTATTTTTCCACTTCTTTCCATACTCATAACCTCAGAAGGCATTTGTTGTGAAGGTGCAGCCATACTCAGCCCCTTCTTGGTGCTTCCATTATTCTGACATTCTTACATTTTGAGAGGTCTGATATTGCATTCTTTACTCCCAAAAGTAATTTTGGCTTATGCACAGAGGTAGACCTGTTGACTCTCTTGCAGCCTCTCAGACTAAGAATAACTTCTTGGGTGTTGTAGATTTAGATTAGGGGCCCAACTCCTTATAATTAGAAAGAATTTTTAGAATCAACCCCAAAGTACCCATAACCGGCATGGGTAAGGAGAGCAAGATACCAGGACACCAGCACTTGGGTATATTGCGGTTTCATTGGCGTACCCTCCCTGAACAAAGCATTAATAAAGAAATTCTTTCATAAGAGATACTCCACCCGGGATGTTTCAGGGCACGATTGCCCTATTGTGTCTTGTTTGTGAAGGAGATACTATTATTATTTACTCCTGATACTGTGCCACTGGCATGGTTAGTGGTTTGTAAACACTTATGAAAACAGGTCCTTGAAGCCCTGAAGTGCTAATATGCTAAGTAAGTGTAAATAGAAGCAAAATGCCAGGAAAGACTGTGACTTAAAAGCCTATTCTCAGTTTGGTAAACAATTACTGTCACAAATAATCCCACCTTGGGACTCCTCTTGTTTGAGTGGGGGTTGCTTACCATAACCGAAGGCAAATGGTTAAGTTGCTTATCAAGACACTGCTACAGTTTTTCCTCACAGCTATTTTTGAATAATAAGCCCCTTATGGAGGGGCTTGAAGCAGAGGACAGTGACTTTACATGAGCTGAAGAAAGGCAGGTGGATTACAGGCTGCAGTGAAGTTGCAGGGGAGCAGCTGCCATTTTCTGTTTTGGTTTTAGCCGTGTAGATCTGTTCTAGCTAACCTGACATCTGTTAACTTGTTTTACATTTACAGAGTAGGATCTGGATGGCATTGCTGCCAGGTCTTTGGTCTTGTCTGTTCATAGTGAACTTATTTCAGTGTTACAACAGGTTGATCCTTTCCTCCAAAGTTGTGCGCTTGTTTGTGTTTGAGGGACGGGGGTTTCTACAGCATGTGTGGTGGCAGTCGGGCCCAGGAAGGCTTTTTACAGTGTGTTACGTTTGGAGGAGCCTATCCGGTCAGGCACTCGTGTATGACTGCCTTCCTCACACTGTCCCAGCACCGCTCCCAGGGAGCTGGGGCTGCAGGAGCCATGGCCCCACAGGGCCATCAGGACAGGGCAGGGCAGGGCCTCACCAGCAGGGCCTGTCCTACCTCGCAGCGGGAGGCAGCCCCAGCCCCATTGCCAGACAAGGCCGTCATGACACAGCAGCGCTTAGAGAAGGCCATGAAGTCACAGCACAGTCAGGATCAGGCCCAGTGAATCTGACTGGGGTCAGCCACCGCCCCATGATGGCCAGGCAGGCCAGAGGAGATGTGGCTGGGTTGAGGCCAGGTGGGGATGTCAGCCAAGTGGGGACATCAGCCAGGGGCCTGGGCCTGGATCAGCAGGGCCATGGCTGTGCACAGCACAGCTGTGACCTATCTGGACTGTGGCTTGGGCATGGCACAGTGGGACAGCCTCTGCTTAAAAACAGCTCCCAAGGGAAGGAGGGACAGCCCTTGCTGAGGCCTCTGGCTTGCTTCACAAGAGCCTTCTCCAAGGCCACCAGCTCTGCTCTTTCCAAGCTGGCCCAGTGCCCGGGCAGCCAAACCTGCAGGAGTGGCAAGGACATGCTCAGGGCTCTTCCACCCATGTTCATTCACACAGAGATCTTGTGCCAGCATTAAAACTGAAGTATGCATTTTTAAGTAACAAAATGTTGTAAAAATGAAAATAGAAACAATAATTATTATTATTATTATCTAGACCACTTGCTGATGTCACTAGGGGTGCCAAAAAGAAGATACTTGTTGAAATGGATGAGATTTAAGCCCAGGGTTACCTTTGAGCTTGTGGGTAGGTATTTTCTAAGTCCAAGCTTAATTGAGAAAGTAGAATTATTTTGGTTTTGTCTACATGGATAAATTGACCAGGCTACAAGAATAAGTGGATCAGGTCAGTTACAGTGGTGCATGCTAGTGCAGAACAATCTGATTTTGTTAGTATTTCAGTGAAGTTGTGACACAGTTAAAGACTCATGCACCTTGTGGGAGGTCTGTGCACTTCCCAGGTTTTTGCTTTCTAATAATGATGTTTCCATGTCCTCAGCACCCTCTGTCTCCTCCACAATTCAAGTCACTGGTACTCTGGAAGGTAGTACCAGTGAAGTGTAACCTGCGCTGCCTATCATTGCCATAAAGAAAGGAATGAATATTGGTCTGCAGTGAGCAGCCTTGGGAGGAACTCAAAAATGTTTTCAGGTGCTGACAGCTTCTACATACTGTGTCCCAACAGCTTCAGGTCCTTTCACATATTTCAGGAATATTAAATTGGTTATGCCAGGAAGTGTAAAAAGTGCTGCACAGGTACAGGGCTGATTCATGTTCATAGTGGCAGGATATCTCCCCTGGTATTGGCACAGCTGTGCTCCAATGTTTTTTTCAGGTTATGTGTGTCCTGTAGTCTTGTGAAAGACTGCAGCACATGTTGGAGTACACGCCTAAGCAAGGGTTTTGGTGGGACTGTGCTTTCTGTGGTGAAGCCTGCGGTGCTGTAGTTTGATGGGTTTTGGTTCCTGAGGTACATAATGTGAAGTCTGTCTTGGGTCCATCTGGACATGCAGCACTTACATCTCCTGTGGCCTTTGGAGAAACCTGACTAACAGTTGGGAGCAAAACTTATTGGACTGTATGTCAAGACTTCAGCTGACATTCAGTGTTTTGTATCAGATGCTGTTTTGACAGCATTTGTAAAATATTGCATGCAGACATCTCCTTTTCCTTTTTAAAATTTAGAGTTTGATAGTGGTTTATGTATACTGAGTTTAATCATCCTTTAAAATCTTTTTGCTCTCTGAATCTAATTTTCAAATCCAGTGGAGTTTCACCAAATGGAGTTTTAAGCTTTTGGCACAGAGACCCCATTTTCTTCTGTGTTTCATAACTTTGATACAGGACTTTAAAGTCTAAGGACAGACCTCAGTTCTGACTTTTGTGTACTTGTTTTAAATTAAAAAATGACAGTCTGAAACTTTGCACAACACAGATTTCATGTAAGAAATATATTAAATAAAGTAGGGGAAAATTGGGAACTTTTCCTGAGGATTTGTGCATCTAAATGTTCACGTAAAATGTGTTTCTAATCCTTCTTTGTAGCTAGACTACTATATTAACACTGTTAAATGCAATAAGTTCTACTTAAATGCCTGCATTTTAAATTCCTACCTGGAACTATACTTTTCTGATCAGTCTTACCTCAAAAATAATTAGATATGTTTATTGGTACCATACTAACTGACCAAACACATCAAGAACACAAAATAAAAGCTAAGAGTAAATGATGAAAAGTACAGTCTATTTGGACTTTATTGCATATAAATTACATGCAGTTTAATTTGTGGTTGGAGTAATCAACCAACTGCAATACTTCTGCTTGCTGTATCTTTGGATTTCTAGATAAAGGGGCCAGAGTGCAGAGAGCTGCAGACTGGGAGAGATGCAGCAGCGTGGCTGGGGGCTGTGTTCTGTTCCTTTCTGCATTGCGGACTTGAATGAACTTACATACGTATTTATATCTACATAAATATTTATATTAAAATTATATATATATAAATCATATAAATATAAGTTGTATTATACTATAATATTTATTTCCTGAGATGTGATAAATTCAGAGATTGTAAACCTGAATAGCAGGTGCTGTGTAAGTTATACAATATATATATATATGTATATTGTATGTATATTATATTTCCAGGTGAAAATCATCCACTGTGTCGCCTTTTAGAGTTTACAACCATTCTTATGACTGCTTTCCTTAACTTAAAGCAATGTAAAACAAGGCTTTTGTTGTGCTATAGTGACGCATAAACAGGGTGTACGTACGCTGTGACCTTCTGTTTTACTTCTGTTGACCAGAATCTTGCTTCAGATATGTGTGAGACTGCACAACTACCTGGGGTTGCAAAGGTGTATTTTGAGAGCCTTAGGCTTCAAGCTTAGTCCTGTGCCAACAGATGTCTAAGCCTATCTGGAGTCTTCAAATTTTAGAGGTCTGTCCTGGTCCATTGGCCATCATACAGGAATCTGCAGAGATGGGACCTTTGTCTTTATTTGAAACCAAGTTCCATTATTCCACATTTTCATCTGGCCTGTTTCTTTTGCCTTGTCTGTTTTCTCTTATATTGTTAACTAGGAAAGATTTTGCATAAAAAGTCATGCAGTAATATGAGAAACAACATCTACATTGTGTGTCTTTGTAAGGTAGTTAAATTTATGGCTGAGCTGTAGATTACTTGCATAGATGGCTGTCTCTGAGTATGCTATCAATGTTTGTGAAAGGTCCCACAATCAACTAACAGCTCTACCCTGGAAGAGTAAATAGGTCTGGTGTTAATCATTACCTTCAGATTTACTGGGAGACCTATGAAGACCTGATTCCCTGCCTTCCAACCCATCTACCCTTCCTACCCCAGCACTCGTTGTTGAAGCAGATTTGTCTCAGATTTCCAGATGTCCATTCCAGACCAGCCCCACAGGTCTGTCTGTGCATGCTGAAGTACATTCATTTATGCAGTTAAAGTGTTCAAAGATCTAAGATTCACTGCATATGTGGGACACCCAGTATACATCCATATTTCCGTTTAAGGCTTCCAGGACGGAAATTCAGGAGCCCAGATTTTACTCCTGTCATACAATATTTTTGGATTGAGACTACATCTATCCCTACAAACAAATCAGAAACTTTACATGGAGAATTATACCCATTGCATCTATTAGCATCTATTAATGCTAATGGAAATTCCTATTAATTAAGTCATCTCATTAGAGATATTAATTACTACCATTCAGAAGCTATGTGACACACTTTAAAGAATGATAGGTAGCCTTCCTTTCCATTGCATCATGAATTTGTTTTGTTATTACCACATAATATTGCTAGGTAGCTTGTGAGTATTGACAGCATAATAAAGTAACACCCTTTACCGTGCCCATCTGATTTTGACCTGTCATTTACAGAGAGATTGTAAATTATCTGTAAAACATTCTGATTGGAGCTTCCCCCACTTCGCATTCCATGTAGAGAAAATAGCAGAGAATCAGCCCAAGCTGGAGACTCGCTGACAGCTGTGACATTGCTAGTCATTTGACATCATTCACTCTTGTTGACCAGCTGCCTAAAGGACTAAAAGCTTTCATATTCTAAGTATTTATAAACTAAATGAAAAGATGTATACTTACAGCCTTTTCTATTTGTTCCAATAGGGCTGAAATAATATTTTCACTCTAAACCCAGGACAGCTGCTAAAAAAATGGTTTATTGTTAAAAGCAATGTTTTGAGCCTTTGTTACAGCTTGAGACAGATGATTAACACACCTTCAGCTCCTGTGATCTCAGTTCACAGTGCTCTGTGCTTTCAAAACTTAATGTTAGGAAGATAGTCATTGAGCTCCTGATTTCTGAGCTTTAGCTGAGAACTTCTGATTCCTGAGCTGCCAGAGCAGAGGGAAGGTATGTGGTCAGCATGAGAATGAACCCTGTCCTTGCCCCTGTAACTCCCCCTGCCAGCTCCTTACAAGATTTTGTGGGTTTTTTTGCTCCAAGTGAAGGTGTCATTCTGTGCTCTTGCCCAGGGGACGAAAGCTTCAAGTGGAAATGGAGTGTTGGACTCAGTGAAGGAAAACAGCAGCTAGAACAAGGAGTTTGCAATATATTCGTTGTGTGTAGTGTCATATAAGAGGTTAATGCTTTGGGAAAAACACAGAGGTAACTTCTAGCCACTGTACAGAGGGTGTTCAAGTTAAAGAATGTGGACACAAAAGACACTGTGAATTACAGAGTGGAAAGAAGTATTCCACTCTGTAGAAATCTCACTGTGTTTGTGGGTTGAGTGTAGTCAATGTACACTTTGCCACTGTATTAGGCTTTCTCAGAGCAGGTGATCAGTTTTAATATAAGGAATAAAACCACTGAATAGAGTGCTGCTCTTCATTTGTTTTGGCTCATGGATATTCTGGCACCTAAATGATATGGGATGCTGCTGATTATTCCTTCGCTCTGAGAGTTCTAAAGCTTTGTGGAGTACCACAAGAATTTTACAAATACAACTATAATAATGAATTAAAGAAAATTCCTGGGTCACATTTTGTGTGTTTTTCTACTTTTTAATTAAAAAGAAGAGAGGTGGAAATGGAAGGATTTTCCCATGAGCAGACAGGGTGGGACTTGAGTAAGGGCAGAAAAGACCTTTAACGGACACACATAACAAGACTTAATGTGTGACTCTTGTGTCTATCGTCGATTAAGTGTTTTAATTAAGGGGACAAAATGGCACCTGCTGTTTGCAGCTATCTGTTTAAGTAACCCTACTTGCAGCTTGAAAGGGTGCTATGGGGGGGTGTGTCAAAATTATATGCAGAAGTGGTATATTTGTGTCTACAGGACTTCTGCCTCTACATAAAATATACAGTTTGGGAGGAAAAGCTAGAGGGAAGATTAATTCCCTTTTCACTTTCTCCCTACTTCCTTCTCCTAGTTTTGCACATTTTCAGAGTCTCGATATTTAGGGACAATTGTGAGCTGGCAACTTGATGCGTCGGTCAAAGTGGGATTGAAAACATATCCCAGATAGTTCAGTGCTGGGCTGTGAAAGATTTCTCCTGTCCTTAAGGTGAACCTTTCTTGGCACTTCCAGTTACTCCTCTCCATCCAGCAGTGTTACCACTAGGTGACTCTCTAGCAGCCTGTTGAAGACAGTGAAAGTCAGTCCATTAAATTTGTTGGTATTTGGGTCACAGTCAGAAAGAAATGCCGAACCAACACATTCTTCAGTCTTCCTTGTTGTGGCATGTACCTTTGCCCTTACTTATATTTAGTTTTATTGGTCAGATACTCAGACAAATATGTCTTCTGAAGGCAGTTTAGTGTGTTAATGGGCACGATAAAATCAATACATAATAAAAAAATAACAGCAGCAGCAGTAATGATAATGAAAATATGAAGACTTAGTAAGAAAACAAGTCTTTGGGGAGAAGAGAAAATGCAATCTGGTTGATGCACATTGACCTAGCAGGTTAGATTCAAGTATTATTGCCAATGCAACATTTTGTTAATCAAAATAGAGGAGGCCTTGATTTTCCAGGGAATGCTTAATTCTACAAATATAAAGGCCAAAGAAAAAATAAATGGCTTTTCAGTTAGATCTTCTTCCACCGTCTTGTAGTCTGTGCGACCAAAATATTGGAGTCAGTTTACCTCTCTGATTCACATACTTGTGTATACTGTTTTACATATAATAATGAAGATGACTTGCTTTATTGACATTAGCCAAATAGAAAACAGTAAGAAAGAAAAATAAACAGAAGATTACTTTAATGTGAGTAAAAAAATACCAGCTACAGAGAATGAATAATGTCTTAGAAAATGGGCCTACTGTCTGTCTGACGTAATAGGAAAGAATGTCTGGGCTCTCTATGCTTATTTCTCTTCCTGATAGGATTAACCTGATACAGAAGCTTCTTTGGCACCTTGGAAACCAGAATGTTGTGATTTTTTTCTGTTACATGTGATATGGTGGATAATAGCTGTTGTTTTTTTTTTAATTACTTCAGCTGTGGTAGTCTTTGATATTGTCAGTAATACTTCTTTCCCTCTTTTTCTTAAATAAGATGACAACTTGGAAGCATGTCTTTAAATGATGTTTTTATAAAATTAAAATGACCTATAAGTAAGAAAATATTCTTGCATATACATTTTAGAGCTATCCATGGCTGTGATAACAGCCATAGTTTTCTAGAAAATTAACTGGCCATATAAATGATAAAGATGCACAGTTCACCCGTGTGGCATAATGCATGAAGCAGTGGGAAGGTGGTAAAGTTGAAGCAAAATGTTGGGAAGGAACTGGTTCTTCAGGCACTGTTTTTTAGCATCTTAGCCTTTTCTCACTGACAAAGTGAGCAATCTAAACAAAGTAAAGATAAAGACACAAGCTTGTTTTGGGTGGCTGGTTTTGCAGACTAACTGCCCTGCTGTCGTTGTTACCTAATGCTTCTGGCACAGGTTTGATGTGCCGTCCTTTCAGCTTTGTCTTCCAGACACGCAGAACTTTGATCTGATGAGCAAACCCTGCTCTGCCTATCGTCCAGCCTGATGTGATTTGTCATGCTCGGTGACTGCTCTGTGTCTGTTCTCTCGTGAGGTGTACGGTGAGAGTCATTTAGGGCCAAATCCTGCTTCTGCTGAAACCAACAGCTTTTGCTTTGACAAAAGTGGGATTGAGTTCCCTGGTCCCTGCAAACAGCAGAAATGTCCGCAGATATCCTATTTGGCAACCCAGTTTCTACTGCCTTACACGTCTTCTGCTCTGTGTTCAGTGTGAAGACGGTAGAGAAAATACTTTTCCTCTTACAGTAGCAATTAAAGCTCCTTTTTATCCTAGCAGGAAGTGACGGGGGGAGGCTGCAACTCTTTCAACAATATTTATGATAACCCACATGAAAGTCTAATACATACAACCATATAGGTTAACTTTTCCCTAGAGAAGTCTGTGTAAGAAATAGTGGGGCATGCTTATGCCAAGAAGGAAGAGATGTTTTGAAAAACACTGCAAAGGAATTGCTCCCAAGTGATTCATTAGTTTAGACGTGTAGGATAATTGATGGGAAAAGTTGAAGAGGTACGGTCTGTGAGGCCATGCCGGATTGCTGCCTGCTCTGGTTTGTGGCGCAGGCTCCTGTGTTATCCTGGGAACGGAGTTGCCTTTCATCCCACAACAGCTTACGGGTAGTTGTGCCAGTCACAGCTGGGCTGTCTCCTCCCAGAGGGAAGTGGCTCAGAGTGTCCAGGATAGAAAGGAGGAGGAAGGATGGATGGAGCAGACAGGGAAGTAAGATGAATATATTTGGTTTAGAGGGTATTTAGGTGTTTTGACACTCCTACGGAGCAGTGTCTCAATATATAATTTGCAATCCAAGTAACAATAGCACTGCCTCAAAGGCAAGTTCATTGCAACTCTGACTGCAGATATCATCTTCTGTTGTAATTGTTTCTTGAGACGGGCTTCCCTTGTAGTTCACAGCCGTCATTCATTAGTACCGTGAGGGGCGTGCAGACTTGACAGAGCAGGTATATAGTGAAATGATGCGGTTTGGCTGGGAGTCATTGCAAATGAGAAACATTTAATAGTCGTACGATACTGCAATTACAAATATATTAATATTATTCTGTACTCATGTAACTGTATATATATAGGGTTCCATGTATGAGTGTGCATCTGCGTGTAAACACAAATATGCACAAGCAATTTAAAGGATTTATTTCATGAGTAGGGGATGACAGCAAAAGCAGCACATGCACACACAATGAGTACAGGTAATGCCAACCATGTAGCAGTAAAGATTTTACAATGTTTAAATGTTAATGTCAGAGTTTGAGCAAAATTTTTAATATATTTTTCAGTTGTAGTCACGTTCATGCAATGCTTGATATGGTAGATGCTAAAGTGTTTTTTTTTAATATTTTTTCTTCTGTCTGCAATGCATACATTCAAAGGAAGTAGGTATTTGTATATAAATGATATAAGAATTCCCCACAGTAAGTACGTTGGAGAACTTTCCTGGGAAGATGATATTGGAAGGTCATTAACACAGGGATTGCGGGTGTGTTTTTGGCTGTTACCGTGAGGTGTCACTGCTAAACGCGATCGCACCCATCCGGTGTGCACAGGGCTGCCTTCCTGCAGCTGGATGGAGATAAGCTATCTTCTTTAATTACTCTGTTGCTTCTTATGTTGGTGAGGAAAACAATTAATTCTGGTTGTTTTAAAGGCCTGCAAGCCGGGGGGTGGATTGGAGGAGCTGGTCTCCACTTTGAAGACTTCAGCAGCATGGCCACGCGCCTGTTCTCCAGGCGATGGCTCTGACTGCAGCTGCTCCCCGCACGCCTCATGGCTGGCTCTGTGTGCTTCGCTCCTCCTGAGGTCTTGGATCCTCTTTGCTGAGGCCACATAAGTGAGGTCATGAAGTTGGCACAGGCGAGCACTTCGTTCATCTCCTCCTCCTGTTTCGTATTACTTTTAGGCTGTTTTCCATGCTGCAGATGGCGTTCACTGTGTTTAATCATAACCACAGTGTGGTAATATCTGTGATGATTAACGTTTTTGCCTTTTGTAAGAAGTTTATTTGAAATGTCAAGCACTCATGCATGTGTCGGTTGATCTTCTTCAAGAGGAATACTCATTTAGCAAAAATGTGTCTCTCCTGCCCTCCTATTCTTCAGAGGCCACCAGAGGAACAGTAGGTGCTAGTATGGACAGTACAGCCTATATCAATTCCAGATGGATGTACATCCATTTCCAGGCTCGACATTTAATTTTAAGTTTGTTTTGTGGAGTAATGTTGTCTCAAAGAGAGAGCAAGAGTTTTTATTTAAATTGGTAGCTGAAATAATATATGTTCATTGTGAGAGTGAACATATGTCTCTATTCCTGGACATGGGTTTTACCACAGATTAAGACGGCAGATTTAGATGAGCGCCTGAGTATAACATTGGTATTACATCTCCAGGCTGTGCACGAAGTCTTGCTCTGTTGCCATCAGAGTAGGTTGGGGTGTGGATTTGCCGCATTTGCATTTGTACTTTAGGCACTTGTGTAATGTAATTTGAAAACAAGTAAGTTGCACTATCCAGACCTCTTTGCAAGTGTACGTTATTCTTTTATGTCCAGATAAACAACACAATCCTGTGACCTCTTGGTATAAAAACTGAACCTGCTAATAAGCAGCTTCTTCATTTGAAGCCACATGTGTGTAGCTTATTCAGTCCTCCCGTCTGCTTGGTAGAACATCCATAACCATTGCTAGCTGCTTACATGCATATTAAACACAGACAGGATCACTGTGCAACAAGGACAGAGGAAAATGTGATAAACTCGTTGAACTTGTCACATGTATAGTTATTAGCTGAACTCTGTATTTATTATTCTCCTTTACAGAGAAAGCATGTGGTGGGCCTCAGTGAGCTTCCTTGTGAAAATCAGAGTAATCTTATTACTGCTTCTGCTTAAATGAGTGGATAAATATTTTAAGAAATGCTTTGTTACAGTATTATTTATTTTAATTTGATTATTGCCTGAACCTAATTTTACTTTCAATTAGTTTTATAATGCTTATGGATTATTAGCTCATTTTGCAAGGAAGAAGGATGCACTTTGAGGCAGAGAATAATACAAGCATATGAGTAGTCCATTTAAGCTAGTCACACAATCTCATTGTTAAGCTGGAGAGTTCTGCTCCCACAAAAGTCTTTCATGTGATTGCTGTGAATGTATTGTGTCCCACTGTATCTTCTTTTCTTACATACAATGTATTGAAATATACTGTAAATACTAAACAAACAACAGGGAGAGTTCCTAATAATGTACCTGCAATATCTCAAATAGCTTAAAAATAAATTGTTGGTTTTTTTTTTTTCCTTTCTAGAAAACTTCTGGAGAGAAAGAAGTCTGAAACAGGGCTGCAAGGTGTGACTGGAGAATGGTTTGAAGAAATACAAAGAAAAAAATTTCAGAATAACATTGATGTCAATACAATGCTAAAGCCACCGTTAGAGCATCAGCTAAGGAACAGAAAAAAGACCAGTAAGTTGCATTTTCCCAGTTCCTTACCTGGTAATGGTCACCAAACCAATGTCTTAGAGCATTTTAGAATTTCATAGCTAAGGAGTTTCTGACATTGCATTGAGTTTCTTCTCATGTCAAAGTTTTGCCAAAAATACATGTTCAAAATGAGTACATGTCTTTAAGCAGATTCTGTTAAAAGCAGAGCTGTGAGTCACAATAGAAAATCCCTGATACTCTCATCCCATAGCTGCTGTTATTAGAGTAAGTGTAGTGGTGGTTTCCCAGTTGGAGCAGTAATGTTTGCTTTGTACAAAATCTGTTTCAGCCTTATCTGGTTTTCTTAAAGAAACTAAAAGCGCCTAAATGCCATTTGGAATAAGGAGGTAATCTAGGTTTGGGCGAGAGAGGTTTGACTGTATTGTCAGACAACTTTTCCTGGTAGCACTGGGCAAAAGGCACACCAGTGCTGGTTATCAGGGCGGGTGACACAGCCTGGAAAGTTGGGCTGGCTGAGAAGCAATGGCCGGAGATCTCATTTCACGGGTGTTGTTGCCCATCCAAAATGAACATGCACAAAAACCACGGTAACTCTACCAAACATAGCATCTGTATTGTCTTTTTCATCTTCCCTCCAGGTAGTTTTCATGCATAGTATATGCTTTTATTCCATTCACATTTCTGCACATTTTTCATTGAGCTCTTCCTATCTGAGCTTCATAACAAGTAGAAGCAGAATCATTTGAAGAGAACTGTATTTCAAAAGAAAGGTAAAAAACTAAAAATTTTCCTGAAACTACAGTATTCCACAGAGCCTCTGTCTTTCCTTTCACTCTACAGACCTCTCTCTTTCCTGCCTGTTTATACCCCAGCATCCCTGCTAGTCCACAGCTATCTACTGTTTTTCTCTTTCAAAGGTGGTCTAGTTGATGCATTAGCTAACTAAGCTCTGTGTGGTTGTTCTCCTCTGGTAATTAACTTTGAAAGCTGCTCTTTCTATTTCAGATCTGAAGAAGGGGTTGTGTGCCTCAAAGGCTTCTCTGGTATTTCCAACTGTATGAGTTGGTTTAACAAAAGGTACTACTTCTGCCTGCGAGTCTGGCTCTGCCTACATCCCTACACCATCCTGGCTGTGGCAGAGCGCTGTTAGGACTCTCCTGATGTCACCTTCATTGCCAAGTCAAACAATGCCACCAAGAGGTTAGGCTCTGAAAGGGGTGAAGGATGCAGCATTTCATAATACACGGTGATTGTCACTGAACTGAAAGCAATTACACACAGGATTAAGTCATGTGACCTAAATTATTCACTTCTTTTTGGACTAGATCCAAACTACCGCCTCTTGATGTTTTTATCAGCGACACTTTGCTTCCATTTCTGTTTTTGCTTTCTCCTATGGTCATTGGATAAGCCATTTTCAGGCTGTTGTGTTGTTTCAGACATGATGTTTTAAATGGAGGGGGAAAAAAAGGATGCAGCGCCTTATTCCTGAGTGAAGCCTTGTTTCCTTATGTCCTCTAGTTTCCTGTGGCATGTTTTAGTAGCAGACCCTACAGTTCCTTTCCCTAACCTGTGAGCAATTCCCACTGATTGCCAGCTGCTTTTACAGGCAGACTGGGTTTATTCCCAACGGCTCGTTACAGTTGAAGAAATCAAATCATAACCTTCCCATGAAATCATTCATGATATTTTGCATTTAAAATAAGAGTTCTGATAGACAATTTACAGTATGAAGCATACACTCAAGTGCCTTGAAGTGGCCCAGGGAATTCCATCATAAGGAATTGTATGGTACACAATGCTGAATTCTTGTTATGTAGTTACATTGCAGTCCATTAAAGCATTGTACATTCAGGGTTTATATTTCTTACAAAAGCAAAAAGAAAGTGACTAATGATTGTGGTTGCCTCAATTTTCAAATGTCTAATTTACCTTTATTTTAAAATGTTTCTGGTTTTCAAATGGTTGCGTGCTGATTACTTTCTGAAAATCAGCCTCATTTATCTCACGTGTCACCCAAAAACAACAGTACTTTTTGAAACTTTAGACCTGTTTATCTTTCTCTTAGCCTTCTAGTTAGTCATTAGAAACTAGCATGTCACATACTGTCTAAAAATGTCAGTAAAAATGGATTTCGCTGGTATAAAAGGTAAGCAAAAGAAAATTGTGAAAACATAACTTTTAATGTACATTTTAATACTGCTTTTAATAAGACCTTGAAACAAATCAAATTTTTATAATATTTTTAGATCATAAAGAATTTAAAATGTCATCCCGCACAAATCCTCAAGCACAAAAGAACACTTCAGCTTCCTTTCTGGGGTTCAGATCACCTTTTGCTTGGCTCTTCTCCTTTAGAAAATCAAGGAAAAACCAGGCTCAGAAGGAACCACGGTGAGCTATAATAAGGATATACATTATTTCTAACTTTTAAAAGTCTGTGAATTGTTCTGTGTTTTGTTTAGAAAACTTGGTTAAAATTAATTTTCCAGTCTCTTGCCTTTCACCTTCCCAGAAAGGTTGCCATTTTACTTGGTCATGTAATGAAAGATTATCTTTTGTGTGTCAGAAGAATAAGGATTAAGTGGCAAGTAATAGCTAAAGTCTCTTGGCTGAATCTGTTTTGTTCAAGTTTTGTGTAGAGGTTTTAGGTGTACCACAGCCCCTAGACTTAGCCGTGGCTGCATTCTGTTTAATTCCTCTGCAAGAGGACAAGGTGTAAGGCGCATGGGGATCTGGTGCCCTATAGCAGTGATATAACAGGGAAGCATTGCTTTCCCGGGCCGTGGCAGGGAGTATGGGCCCCAGGCAGCCCTACTGCAGCAGTTCCCACTGCTTCTAGCCCAGAGGCAGCTTAGAGCTGGGCCTGGAGCTTAGCTCCAGCCAGGCAAACCGGGCGGTTCCCAATGCTTGTATCTTTGGTGCCTCGTCAGGGCTTCGGTTTCAACTGGAGCGGTACCAAGGATGGGCTCATTGGTAGTGCTGGAGCTGTGGTGTTGGAAGAGCATCCTTCTCCCTCACCATCCACAGGGTGAAAGCCACTGTTCAGAGGATATCGGGGCTACACTCAGGCTTGTTAGGCTGACTGTTATCTCCTAATTTTGTCCTGTGTGGTCCCTTTTTCTGGGTGCCATCAACACCTGAATGAAGTATTACTATTTTTGTGTACATCTTAGGGTAGTGCTTGGACTGGCAATCATAGGTGAGGGGGCATTGTGCAGTGATATCAAATCTAAGTATGAAGCTGCAAGATCTTTGGCACAAAAAGCTGATTTTCATGCTGTTTGAGGGTGTTGGGCTGGTTTCCTGGTCCCTGCCTGGGGCTCCTGGGTGGCACGGCACTGAGACAAGGAACAGCTCCAGTAAACAAAGGGAGCGCAAGCCTCTGAAGAAATGATGATTAGTGGGATACACAGGTTTTGTAGCACCGCAGGTTGCCATTGTAGAGTGTTTGTATCAAAGCAAGAGATGTAAGGAGAGGTTTGAATAGAGGCAGCAAGGTTAACTTTGTGGATGTTTACTGGTAACAATTCTTCTACATAGCAACACAGCATAGGGGAAAAAAAAAAACATTTGCAAATGATACCTGTACATGTGATCTGCTCCCTCCTTTGTCCTGTGACAGGATGAGGCCCCGTGTGCTGGGACATGGCGCGAGGCTGCGGGCGCACACGGCGCCGGGTCAGGGAGTGCCTTGCCAAGGGGCACCTTGGTGCTGGAGAGTCGGATCTCAAGGGCGCTTCGGATCGGTGTGCTGCAGGCAGCTGATGCAAAAAAGGTTTAGGCTTTGCTCTGGAGCCTAAGCATTGGAGTGATTTCTTACTTAAAAAAATGAATTGTGCATGCTCATTGCATCAGCTCTTGTAATATTTACCTCGCTTTTCTACAGAAAATCTATCCTATCTTAGATTCAGATGCCTTTGGTTTCCTACAGCGCACAGCTTGAAAAATAAACAAGTCAGTCCTGACGTGTAACTGAGCTGATTGCCACATTTACTAGTCACGCCTCTCTGTTGAAAACTTCCCCCACCCTCTTTTAGGTGTTGCCGTGGCATGTGGTTTGCTTGATGCATAGACAAAGTGCTGAAATAACCTGCCTCTCACCAGGTAGAGTTATTCTGGAGAGGTAGTGAAGTACAATAGGAGGCAGCAGTGTAAATCTGTAAGTCTGCCTGGCAGAAGCTTTTAACCAGCTAGGCATTAATGGCTGTTTAGAGGGTCCTTTTTGTGCTGGAAAGACAGTTTCATCAGCTGTGGTGGTGTTTTGCTGTGAGAATAAATTATGGATGCTGCAAAAAAGAGTATGCGTATGTGGAGATGCAGGAGATGCAAATAAAAGGTTTGTAACTGTAGTTTGAACGTAGCCAAATGTTTGATCGTATTTGGTTCAAAGGTGTTCAATGTTCTTGAATTTGTTCTTACTCTTTTCTAATATGTGAGCGTTATTCATTCTGGAAGAGAAATGCTATTTAATTGTGTTTTCAGCACGTTGGTGTTATGTGTCTGTTGCTTAGCTGGCTTCTAAGGTAATGCTGATAAGAATAGTATAGAAGAAAACGGATTACAATCTGACATTAGACAACTTGGACATGGCCTGGGAAAGACAGGTGCCACAGTGAAAATAGCAATTTGCAGCAGATTTCAATTCATGGTTTTATATATTTGTTATCAGTAGTGATAGTAGTAGAGTCATACTTTTAACCTTACATTCTGTTGTCATAAAATAGATACATATATAAATGTAAGTGAAAATGTTTAATGAATAACCGCTTGCTTTTCCAAAGTAAATAGTGTTTTTTTCTGATGGCAAATATTTTTGAGCTTGAGTAGGAATTTAACTCCTTTTCTGTTTATGGATAATAGATAATGTTTACAATGTGTGTGTGTGTGCACCTGTGTGTATGTGAAATAATGTAAACATTGCTTAAAATCCTTAACCAAAAGAGAAACTTTTCCTAAAATTACCTTTTCCTAAAATTTAACAATATTTCTCTGGAAGGAAACAAAACTTTAATTTTTGAAGCACTGAAAAACTTGAAAGAGTTAAGAAAAAATGAGGCAGTTTAGGAGGTGGAGAGATTGGCATGGGGAAAAGATTAAAATAACCATGTCTGTGTAAGTTGGCAGGGAGGAAAATCAAGCAGGATGCAATGACCAGTTATTTCTCAAAGAACTGTGACAACAAAGACATGGTGGAACTTAGAATAATGCCAGAGGTACAAATGAAAATTTAATTTTTGTCTAGACTATCAGAAGAGATTTCTCACTGAAGAGTCTGCTTCGTGTAAGCTTCATTGCACGGAGCAATTAATTCTGCACGGAGCACAGCACTGAGCAGGGAGAACAGTAGGGAGCAGCTTTGCACAGTAAAGCTGAAGAAGAGAGCTTCTAACAAAGCTTTTACATTTTTGTTATGCATATAATTAAAATTAAGATAACTCGCTAAAGCACGGGTTTTCATTGAACTTGGTTTGCAGGAAATCATTGTAAAAATTCTGAAACACAAGTTTAATTCTTAATCTGTGGTAGAAGCATTAAAACATATTCAATGTTGTTTTAGTTTAAAAGAAGAGTTGCATACACCTCTGAGTCCTGATTCTATAAACCTTATCCACAGGGAGCGGTAACCCTCCTAATTAATGGCTGTTCATATTCAGTGTTACAAACAAAAATTAGGAATTTCAGATTTGGATTGCCTGGCCTGATCCAAAGCCCACTGAGGTCACCAGGCATGTTTCCATTGGTTTCAGTTGGACCCCATGGCAGAGAGGAATCTTGGTTTTAAAGTTCACAATTACAGAAGCAAAAACAAATTGCACCTTTCAACTGTTCTTCCCTGCCTGCAAGCGCATTGCAAACAAATGACAAAGCACTTCAGGAGGAAAGGCTTGGCCACAGAGAACCTGCCAACAAGCCGGTTTCTACTTGCTGCTGAAGCACAATAAAATAGTCTAGCTGAGCACAAGAAGATTTTAAGAGCCTAAGAACAAGGTCATTCAAAAAGACTTTAAGACAAACAGGAACGAGCAGAACCTTCTCTCCCTCCTTTGCTTTCTCTTGAGAACTAACTTCCTGGGAAGAAATGTTTCTGAGACAAGGAAGGACTGGCAAAAAGCACAAACTGAGAACAATTTCCTTCAGGGCTTTTGAAGGGTCTGGATTTTGCTTATTCGTAAAATAAGGATTTGTAGACTAGAATGGACGCAGTGAAGTTGAATATTGTTCTTGTTCCTTTAGTTTCTCTATGTATTTGTATGTCTGCAAGTCACCCGGTAGAGCAGCATGCCTGTGATGTGCTCGCTCTGACAGCTGCATTACTCACTAACACTCCAGCCAGTTCTCTGCCAAACCCTTGCAGTCCTGTGTAGCTTAGGAAAGCAGACAGGCCCTCTATTATGCGTTAAAAATTGATAAATAAAGGCTGTTTTGGATGAGTAGCTGCAAATTCCAAATTCACACCAAAAACAGTCTGCTGTCTGTCTCACCTCCTTCGCAGGGGCAGAGCACAGCTCTGTGTGTATGCGAGGAAATATGGAAGAGGAAAAACAGTAGAGTTTCAGGTAAAAAACAGTTACCGATTTATACATGGTTAACTCCAGCTATTCATAGTACCTACTACATTACTGTTGTTTGGAAAAGGAAGTAATAATATCCTATCGTAATGCTGGATTTAAACGATGACTTTATGGCTGTTGCAAGCATTGAGATATCGGGAGGTTGAGTTCATTCTTGGCTGTGCAGGTAGAATATTTGCAAATTGACAAGGCCAAACCAAATGGTAAATTTCCCCAGTATTTTTTTGTTAGCAGGACTTTTTTGCAGGGGGGTGGATTCTTCATAAAGCAGTCTTTTTTTCTGATGCCTCCTGGTAGTTGTTAAAGAGAAACTGCTAGTTATTTACTACCGGGTAAAATGATATCGTGTTCCTTTTCCAAGCCAACGCTTAAATCCTTCTGCCTACAGATATGACAATTCTGCTAGCACAGCTCCGAAAGTGGAAGAAATGGCAACGGTAAGTAGCTTATCAACTTTATTCCCAGCAATGTTTAAACCACATTTTCCAAATACTAATCCCCTTTGTTTAGGCTGTTGATACAATGCCTGTTTAAATAGTATTCTTGCAGTTCTTGTTTTAAACACTGAGTAAAATGTGTTGTGAACCTGTTGGAAGGCAGTGAAATGAACTTGCCCTATTAACTGCACAAGTTGAAAGCTTTTCTAGGTAATCCTAAATCTAGCTCTGATCAGGTTTCAGTTCTCTCCTAATGATGAAACTACTGCATGAATAATTTCATTGACCAAAATCTTCACATATTCTGGCAATTGTAACCAAAGATCAAAACTCACTTTGAATAAATAGCATATTTACTTTGTTTTCCTTCATTTGTACAAGACTAAAAAACAGTAGCTGACATGGGCAGGCAGTAAGCTAGAACATTTCCATGCACAGAATTCCTGTGTAAATGTGAATTTTGACAGTAGGAAATTAACTTTTGGCCGAATGTTCCGTATTATAAGCATAAACTCAGTTCAAGCATGAAAAAACAAATTTATATCTGATGTAGTTTATGTGTACTCTGTTGAAGTAAACAGATTTCCTCCAAGGATGATATTTGTTATTTTAATTACTTTATTGCCCTGTATTACTAACATGTGTTTTATCCTCTTCAATTGTATGGTATAACCACAGAGGGGACTAAGAAGGCATAAAGTATATAATCAAAGATATAGAGGAGGTAAATTGGCCACCACCCTTCTCTCATGTTTTAAAAATAAAGGGATGATCTTTATTAATATGTGACTGAGACAGAGATCTCATCAGGACTCAGAGAATCCTGACTATTATATAAATAGACTGCTATAGCTAGATGGTTTTTATTAAAAACACAGGGAAGGGTCTCAGCTAAAATCAAGCAGCAGTTCAGCAGTCGTCTGCACCTCTCCCTTCTGAGAACATGAGCTGACAGAAGTGTGGATGGGATGTGAACCTCTCCAGTTTGGTGCATAAGCTAAACTCACACTGATGAGGAGTAGGATGACAGTTTTCCTGCAGCTAAGGTCATCACAGACCCTCAAAGTGCTGGCTTAACTAGAACAGTCTAATTAAACAGATCAGATGTGGAAAGAGAAAATGCTGCAATATGAAAATTGACTGTGGTAATTAATTATTAAATTTCAGTTGGGAGGTCAGTGTGTGGTTTTTAAAAAGTGCTGGTCAAGGAAAAAGTGCTTAGGAAAACTCCAATGAAGAGATAAGATGCAGTAAGGATGCATACAAAAAAAAATAAGTAGACTACACTCCTTATTGTAAGGTCATTATAACTAATGTTTCCAAAACATACTACAGTATGAGGACCAGATGAGCAAATCTCCTTATAGAACTAAAGAACTTATAGAACATAGTACTAAAATCACATTGCCTTACAAATTTTAACAGGCTGAAATGTGTAATTCCCCAATGTCAACTGATGCAAGTGGTCATTCTTTTGATGTAAAACAAGACGAAGTGATGGAAAAAAGTACACAGGAGTGGAATGAGCAGCTAGAGAAGGAGTTTTTCAGTGGTAAGTGTGTGTGCTTACTTTGTTCTGATATTATTGTTGCCAGAAGTGACTGTGGTGACTAGTTTCAGAGAATTTTCTGCAAAAGCATAGGCTGCAAAGGTATGGCTCGTTACTTTCTCTTGTACTTGCTCTGATGTAGACTTCCAGATATGTCACTGGTCCCTCTTAGAGCGCGTGTCATTTCATACTGATCCAGTTCAGAAGAATCACACCTGAAAAGTGTACATTTCTCTCTGCTTATTCTCACAGGATCCTATTACTTTTCTTTAGATGTAGACATATAGTTATGGGAGAAGTATTTCATACCAGTTTCCTGCATGCATAATTTTGATAATGAATTACTGGGCCTGCTTTTATGAATTGTAAAGCCTCAAGCCACAGAAACAAGAGGTATTATGGCCTATGGCCTTCAGTTACCGTTCTGGGAGCCCTCATAGAACCAGTCTTATGTCAGTGTTTTTTTTCTTACTGCTGAGAAGCAAGGCAAGATCAGACTCAGATTATGGAGTATTGCCACCCAAAATTACAACAACAGCTCACAGCTGGGATTGAAAGCATGATCAGGAAGCAGTGGGTGAGTTGGCAGTGCTGGAAGAGGAGAGCACTGCATGGTGGACAGTGGTTCTTCTGAAACCCACATGCCCATCACCACTTTTGGGTATCAGTCATAAGTGTGCACACTTGCCTGCTGACAGAAAAACTCTACGTAGCTTGGCTGATGTCCTTAAAATGGAAAATTCAGTAACAACTCCTCTTTTTTCTTGTACTGATCTGACTCTCTCAGGACTCTTCTCTCTTCTGTGATGAAGAGAAACTTAGAAAACCAGAAAATATTGGTATCTTTTGTCACTTTTTATTCCATCTATACATACATAAAAATGCTTTCTTAGTGATCTGGTATGATTAGCACAGATTTGTTTTGACTGATCAGTCAGTCTTTTTTATTTAACCGGGTTAGGAAATGCTGTAACAAAACTGCCAAATCCATTTCTGGTTCTGTCTTATGCTATTTTCAAAATACAGAAAGAATACAATTAGCAAATGCATAATTATTTTTTGCCAATAAAAACACTTCAAATACATTGCTGTTACCTAGTCTTATAACTGAATATCTTGGTTAGCTGAGCTGCATAATGTTTAATTCTAGTTCATGAGACTGTCTATAACTACAACTTTGTTGCTAGAATGAATCACAGGTTCTTAACTATTTCCTTACCCTTTTTTATCCAAAAAATGCCATTTTCAGTGTTCATTTTAGAGTAAATAAGTTACAATTTATTGAAGGACTTCTTTTCCATATGAAACAGTGGACTTGCGAGACTACTGAATATGCTTGTTTGATGGTTTGCAGAATTTTGTGTTTCCTTACAGCTAGATCATAACTGTACATTGTGATCACACAGAGGGGTCCGTGTTTGCTTACAAGCATAGTGAATTATTTTCAGGGATTTTTAGTTCAAGGACTATATTTGGGAAGTTTGCCCCCCCCCCCAGACATTTAGCTAGTGCAAAAGAATTCAGACTTCAAATTGTTTTGCTTTAATTCTAAATAACATAAAGACTGACATTTATATAAAAAGCAGTTTTGAGATCAGTCATGGAGCTGTGGATTTTTTTTCTTGTTGTCAAAATAGGTGGCCACTGAAAGGTCCTGTGGATGAAGAAAGTGTTGTTTGGAAAAGGTTTTGAATGTTGAGAGGTTGACTCCTTTCAAAACCAGTCCTAATTATTAATGTGGTACATTTATAATATAAATAGTCAGAAGATTATGAAAGAAAACAAAACCAAGTTTTGTTTTGTTTTGTTTTGTTTTGTTTTCCTGTGCAGTTCTAAGTGATCTGGATGACCAGCTGGCCCAGGAACAATCCCAAGACCCACTGGACAGGCCAGTTTCTACTAGCAGTGCATCAAACGTGCAATACAGTAGAGGTGCCTTCCCTACTTCAAAGAGACAGACTGCTAGTAGAGGGCAACGCAGAAATGACTGGAGTGACCTGCCTAGCACATTTTTCCCAGATGGACTGAGAACAATAAGAGCCAAAGATGAACACAAGATTTTCATTAGACCAAGGAAACTGCACAATGCGTATATGAACTGGCAACAAAGCTTTCAAGATGATTATAAATACAGTGATCGAGTAGATGGAAATCCTCATCTGCTAAGCAGCAGGCTGTCTTCCATTTCTTTTGGGCGGTCTTCAGAAGGTAGCTTATATCCTCCTTCCATAACACAGAACAGTGGATTTAGGCACAAGAGTTATATGAACAGGGATACAGCTGGCAGAAGTTACTCTGTATGTTCCCTTCGGAGATGTCCATCATCAGTATCCTCTGACCAACTATCAGCATCTAGTTTACAGCCTCCATTGGCAAGGGAGAGCAGCAATGGTTTTGTACCAAGATTTGGTCGACAAAACCCAAAGAGAATTCCTTTGTCTTCTATTGTATGGAACAATACACCAGACTCTCCTGGACAAACATCAGCTCAAGAAAAAATGTTTCGAACCCAATCACTGATGGAGTTTCATGCTGCAGACCATGGTAGATATCCTAGCTCTTTGCAAGAAAACAAGAAATATGCATGTTACCACTCAAAACACCACTACAGAAGATCTATTTCAAGCAGTAATTGCTTTAGTAGAGTTAGTTGCCCTGACAAAGCTACTTCTCCATTGTCCTTTGATAACTGGGAAAATTATCCATTATACAAATCAGAAGATAATCTCTCTAGATCATACTATAGAGATACTTCTCATGGCAAGTTGTATGGAAACCAAAAAAATTCTTATGGAAGGAAAGAGAGCTATCCTTCTTGGACTGATATTCCTCAATACCATGGTGATAATGTGTTTATTTCTCCTGATACGAGCTTTGAAGTGATTATGGCTAATTTAAATGACCAGCAGTGGGCACATACAAGGAATGCCAAGTTTGCTTCACAGCACCTGCAGAATGATTTTCACATGTATTCTCCAGAAAACACAAATTTCAAAACAATAACAAGAAGTGCAAGTAGAACTTTTTCAGAATTCACCGAGGGCTGTCAGCCTTGGCTTAGTTGTAACTCTTCGGTTTCTTCATCTATTCTCAGAAGTGATGAATCAGTCTTACCTAATTTGAAGGACCAAACAAAACCTGTAGGACTGAACAGGAATTCAGCCACTGTTACCCAAAGAAGTACTAAGGCAGACTTTACACAACTAGAAAAGGTTGAAGGTATGAAACTGCCAGATGAAGTGGATATTAAAGATGTGCCATTACAGTCTGTTTCTCAACAAGCAGATACAAACTACATCAACACCCAGAATTTTCCCTCAAATAACTCTGCGTTTGCCATGTTGCAAAGTGATGCATCTCTCTTTAACTCACTGAGATCAAAGAGACAAACCCAAGTCAGTGCTAGAACAGATACTGCAAAAATGGATGCATCAAACAGCGATAAAAAAAATGTACAAATGAAGGAAAATGATTGTCCACCCAACAGCGTATTCAGTCAGCATCCCTATATTTTGCCAGCTGATGAGAGCAGAAAGGAACCTTTTCTTCCAAGTCAGAAGGAATGGGAATATAATCTGCATTATGCAAGAAAAAGAGAAAGCATCAAACAGGATAATCAGAGCGCAGAAGCAGTTAACCAAGCTACTCCAAAGGGACTGTCTTCACTGATGAATGTTGCTTCTGCTCCATCCACTGAAAAATTAGCAAACTGTCAAGGCATGTTGTCCTGGCCTCCTGACTGTTCATCTAGTTCCTCACAAAGCTTTCCACAAGCACTTTCTCATAAAGACAATTCTAAATGTTTAGGAACACTAGCTAACTCTTCAGTAAATTGTACAGTTACTGAATCTCACGCAGAAGGTGGAAAAACAGCTCAAGTCAGCAGAATCGGTGTTACCAAAAAGATTTCACAGAAAACACCACAAAATACAAGCACTTTAGTAACTAAGGACTGTAATGGACAATTCAATACTAGTTCTCCACGGCATGGAAGTTCTGGAAATATTTATACACATACTTTTGATGGAGACCCCGAGACCTCTGAACATAGTTTAAATTATTTTTGCCTTGAAAAAGAAAGTGGGGAAATAAGGAATGATTCATCTTGTATTGAAAGGCTTCACAAGCAAGACAGCTTGCTGAGACATACCAGTAGCTGTAGCATTACTGGTTCCCCTAGCAGAAACAGCCTCAAATCTTCTGATCCACTTGTTATTTATTACACTTTACCTAGAAAATCAGCTAGCATTGCTGGTAGTATTATGTCAGATACACCCATCTCTTTCCCTAGAGAACATAGAAGAAGCACATATGATTGTTTAAGGTCTGAAACTCCAAGTGGAGCTGATGCCTTTTGTTGTAGTCAAAGAGACATGTCCTGTTTAGAATCAAAGCATTCCTTTTTAACATCAGCACCATTAAATGCTGCTACAAGTAACAGAGATAAAAATTACCCCAGTCCTTTAACCAGAAGCCCTAATGATTCAGTAAGTGGCAGCACATCAGTTGAACGGACAGACAGATGTAAGCATCTAAGCAAAAGAGAATCTTCTGTGTTTTCAGATTGTAAGGAAAGGGGAAATGGTTTGCAGAAATATAAAACCACAAGCACATTTACAGTTTGTGTTGATGAAGATCATGTCAAGTATCATGAGCTAGTTTCAATTTATTACACGTTACCACGGAGACATTCAAAAACATTTTGTAACCTCTTCAGGGATAATGCAGAGGATGCAGATTTACCTCTTCCTGACGAAAATTCTCAGTCACCAAGAATACGAAACAAGAAGAACGAAGGTCACGTGAGTTTAGCAAATGTTTTTTTCCCCAATACTTTGGAAAAAGAGGTACCTTCCTGTTCTTCTGACCAAGTGTCTTCAGCTCTGGTCACACCTCAGAACTTAGAAACTGCTGTTAATATTGAAGAAGAGAATTCCCACTTACCTTCTGGCTCTGAGAAGGTATGTACTTCAAAGTCAATGAGTATGGTAAATAATAGGAAAGATAGTTCAACAGATCTTTCAGTAACAGACAGTATCGTTTCTGATGTGGTGACAAAAGACATTTCTTTCGGTGGTCCACAATCCATTGCAACAGTGGCTAACTCGGGTAAGGCCATTTCTCACGCTTCAAACAGCCAAAATATGGAAACATGTCTAAAAGTAAAGAAGGAAATTTCTCAAACAGCCGCACCACTAACGTCCACTTTATCAACCCCTCCCAAACCAGACAGACTTTTAGAGAATTCTTTTTATTCCACTTCAAGAAGTAAGAATGGTATACAGAAGGGAAACTCTGCAAACTGCTGTCAGCCTGCTACAGTAAGTAAAAATAAAAATCAGAACAGTTTACTCCTTCACACAAGGGAGAAGAGTTCTCGTGGAAGGATCGGTAACACAGAGTGTGCTGATGTGCCACAGCCTCCCAGGGAGGACACAGACAGGGACAGTATCAAAGGCAAACAGGGAGTAAATTTCCTACACCAAACCACCCCTCTGTATAATAATAAATGCAGTGGACTACAATTAAGAGCTGACAGTTCAAGAAATAATGCAAATGATTTAAACTCTTGTAGCAGAATGCTTTCAAAGTCTCAGAACAAAGCATTTGAGGTAAGCACAGCATCCAGTGCTGATCCATTACTTCAGCTAGGCAAAAGGGTTAGCACAGATACAGATGAGTTAAAGAATTCAAAAATTAAAAAAGAGCAAAACTCACAGAGTACTCAGATGGGTAAAGCCTGTAATGATTTGCAGGAATCAGAAAGGCACAGTAAAGGTAGCCTGGACGTTAACTGTAAAGATAAAGTCATCAGGGTTACACAAGACCAAAAATTAACACAGAGTGCAGAAAACGAGAACAAGCTTCTCTCTGACTGCACAAGAGATAAAGTCAAAGATATAGAAAAAAGGAAAAACAGACCTTCAATTAAAAATAAACTGGCAGCTGTTTGCAAAACGAGTCGAAAATTTTCAAGTAAAAATTTACCTCCCAAACCACACATAAGTAATATTTTTTCACAGAATGATGGAAATGCCATTTCTTTAGATGTCAGCATGTCCCCCGACTCACTGATTCCAGCAGATTGCCATCAGTCATTTCTGCAGTCTGAAAATGAAAATCAGAATCATGGTCCAGACCCTGACAGGAATACACAAATACAAAAAACAGCTGAGAATAATAAGAATGAAAACGTGAATGATCCCTCTTTGCTAGTTAACAACTTAAATTGGAGGTCTTTTAGAAGCTTGTACACCCAGAAGGAAGCCATCAGTCCCCAAAAAACTACAATGAAAGTAGAAAATAGGCCAAGTCTTACAACCCTATTTCCAGATAAAGCAGTAGCCACAAGAAATAAGAATTCCCAAACACTTGATCTTGGGTTAGAAAACAGAAGCCAACCCATCTTGCCCAGTGCTGCTACATCAGACCCATTGGATGGTGAGAAAAGAAGAGCTAGCAGTAGTGCTTGCAGTCCTCCCCTGCCACTTTTAACTGACAAAAACTCAAACACATTTATAAATAATTGCTTGCAGGCAGATGTATGTCCAAAGCAAAACTTGACTTCTCAGACAGCGCTTGGTGAGCATCAAAATACGTCTCAGTCCAGTAGCTTAAAAAATGCTAACTTGCACAGCTATCTGTTGTGCAAGAGTCGTGCAAAAAATCAGCGCGAGCGTCACCTTTCCGAGAGTATTTGTGCTCAAGATTCCCGTGAGACATTTGCCTCTGGAAGCACTATTCTACCAAAAGATAGTATACATGGGAAGAGATATAAATCTTCGTCAGAACTGTTGTCTTGTGATGAAAATGAAAACTGGGCATCAGACGATGAAAAATGTTACAGCACTAGGAATTTGATGTATCCTTCTGTTGAATTTGGTATATTTGGCAAAGAACAACAATTGGCTTTCCTGGAAAATATCAAGAGGTCACTCACAGAAGGGCGATTATGGAGACCTTGTCTTCTTAATAATCCTAGTGCTCTCCGAGATGGAGAGAGCCCTTCCATAAACAGAGCTGAGCTTTTCAGCTCAAGTTCTGCTGGGAGCAAAATATCATCAGCTGCTTCGTCCCCCCGAGAGCTGACTGACATCTATCAGGAAGACCCAGCTACTTACTCAGACTCGGACACTGATACTACCACAGACGATGAATATTACCTGGACGAGATAGATAAGGAATCAGAACTATGACAGCCTGTGGTACGAAGATGGCAAGATAGCTCAGTAGTTTGGGGGCAGGCAAAAACGTGTAAAATACTTTGAGCCAGTTCTTGTGCTGCTATAAATTGGTAATCTTAAGTTTCAAGGAAGTTAGTAGTTTATGTTAGCTGAACATTTGAGTTTTGTATTAAGTAGGTGGCTTCACCATTGTTGGTTTTTCCTGGCAGGGAAAAAAAAAAAAATCCATCCCAAAATAATAGAAGGTAAACAACTGTAGAGCTTGGGGCAGTGTAGCGCTGGACATGGCTTTCCTCTGAGTCAGCAAGCAGTGGCTCAGGCTGCTGCCAGCTACGTAGAACAGTGCTGAAATAGATAAATTCTGTTCTAGCTACATTTTCTTACAAGTCTTAATAGGAAACCAACAGGTTACGTTGCTGATAAATGTTTCTCCAACTCTCATTTACCAGACTAAGCATAATAATGCTGATCCATCCCACCTAACAAACACCTACACAAAAGGAAAATTATTCACTTTTTGCAGCATATTTTGAAGGAATGTTCTTTTTCTGAATTCTTGGGAGGCATTGCAGCAATGTCCCGGTGGCAGTTGCTCTGCCAGGAGGTGGCCGTGTCACATGAGGTGGGTTCCACACCAGGAGTTTTCTCCTCAGCATTGCAAGGGCAATGAGCGCTGGGAGTTACAGGAGCACTGCTAACGCACTTGAGCAAAGGGCATAGCACTGCTTACTGTAAGAGTAATTTTCACTACTGGAGAACCGTGACATTGCTGTGGATGTTAACACAGGTGAGCATGGAAATCTGCTTTTCAAACGAGGTTCACAACTGACACAGTTTTGGCTACAGTTGAGATGAATTGCCAGGTTTATGCCTTTCATTTAGGAACAGGTTAATTTGGATTAATAATCCGGCACTTTAAACCATGCAAAACATAAAAGCATTTACCCTATTTATTTCCTATACGAACCTCATAGGTTGAATCCTAAGTTGTCCTAACAGCATTGTCCTAACTGATGCAGCTTGGGACTGCCCCGTGCTCAGCTGTCCCCGCTGAGCTGGGTGCCACCACCGGGCTCCTCCAGGCTGGCACCTCCTGCAGCGAGCGCTTTGCTGGGCCACCGCTGCACTGCACAGCACAAAATGGCCTTTTTTTCACGAGAAGTAGATAAAACTGGTGAAAAATGCTCCTTGCCTTTTGCTACATTACCACCTCTTTCTGGTATTTTCCCAACATTCCCACTGTCACCATGGGAGTTTCTATCCTTTGAAAGGAAAGGCTGCAAATGTTTTCCTGCGGCTCTTCTTCGGCCTCACCGATAAATGTAGTGTTATTACTCAGTAGCCAAAACTCATCCCTGGCCATTAAGTTTCTAACTAAGCTTCAATCTGTTTTTATATGAAATCACAAGTGGCTTGCTGAGCCAGAAGATAGTATTTTTAAATAATTATACAACACTTATTTCTACTTTAATAATTTCACATGTGGTCTAAAATGCTGATCCATATTTTTGATACACTTTTTAATTCAATAAAAATTCTGTAGGACATAATTATATTTTTGTAACTGGAAGGACAGTATACTGATATTTTAAAATAATATATTTTATCAAAACAAGCAGTGCTTGTCTCACTGAATACTCCACAAGAAACTAAAAGATGAAAATATTGTAGTAGGTAACTGGTATCCTTATTTTTTATACTGTAAACTTTGTTAAAGAAGTGGGTCTCATTCAAATCTGTGCTGATATATAAGTATTATTACTTTATACTAGGATAATTTGTGTTTTGTTGTACATAAAAGGACTAATATAAACTATGTATTTATGGTCAGAATTGATCTCTACAAAATGTCTGTCTTGGAAGAATGTAAGTGTATGCTGACATACGCAATATTGGAAGGAAATAACTACCGTGTAACTGTAATCTTGTAAAATGTGGTATTCTAAGGAGAAAACATGTTTTTTCTGTTCTATATGGTTCTATATGTTCGGGATCCTATAGAGTAAGACAATAAAACCAGCTGAGTACCAGTGCAGAATTTGTGCTGTACATTTCTGCAAAATACATTAATCTAAAAACTGGGAATACCAGCCTACATAAGTTAAAGTATAATAAAATAAATGTTTACACGTGAGATAAATGGTCATACAGTTTTGCTTGACTAGAAGTGGATGCTTTAGAACATTTTTATTTGTAAATATTTTCTACCTGTTCAATAGAAGTTGGATTAAGTTCTCACCCTGTTGGCATAAAAAAACGTTTTTTTCATTTGCTTTGCTGTATGTATGTACAGCAAATCAGGCGGCTTGATTTAATGTAAGCAAAGAAAGAAAAACAGCTTCTGGTAATAAATCAGTTGTGCATGACTGCAGCCTGATGAGGATCTGTAATTTAACACTGACACTGAATGATGGCATTCTGTAAACCAGTTATGTGAAAACAGGGAGAAAAATCCTTTGAGTAGTGATCAGCTCCATTCAGTTCAGCAGAAGCAGATTTTGATACCTTCGCTCTTTCAAGCTTTTACTTCGGCAAAAGTATATTCTATAAATGCTCATAATTTATAGGATTTTCATACCTAAAATTACTTGTTTGCAATAAACTGCATTCAATGAACAAATGCATTGGTACTGTGTTTATTTTTTCACTTACTGGGAACACCACAGACAATTTATCAAAAAAAACAACAAATACCAAGATCCAGCATTTTAGTATTGCTGCCAGGGTGCTGCTGGCCAGTGATGCCAGGAGCTCCAATTGCAGAGGTTTACAAGGGGGCGTCCAGCTTTGGTCCATCACAGAGCTCTAGGCAGAGGTGGCTTGGTCCTGCCTCGCGCACACAAAGGACGTGTCCAGCTGAGCACCCTGTGCCTGCCACAGTGCTGGCTTGCAGCGCTTGGCAGCTCATGATCCAGTCAATTACCAGTGCTGCTGCCTTTAGTCTTCTGCCATTTGATGAGTCTCTGGCATACAAGTAGTTTTCCATCAGCAGTAGTATCTTTACAGGAGATGTTAACCCCTTAGACTGCCATATACCTGTTCCTCACCTTGAGGAGACAATACTCCATGTAGAGCCAAGGGTAGTGTTTGATGAGTAGTTTTACAAGGCAATGAGATCCACGTGAAAATCACTTGAGACAGAATTAGACCTCAGTGGAGACTGACTGCCACGTGCAGTGTGATGGTGTGTGAAACTCGCCACTGACTTTGAACCTTAATTACTACAGCCAGTGTATGTGGTACCTGAGCTCAGTAACACCGTCCCTCAGCCTGGTTTCGTAAAGAAACAATGTGCTAAGGCTGTTTTTGTGTCTTTATCTTGGTACACCCATTAGGTCGCTCATATCCCCACATGACCTGTGAACTTAATAACCAATCTCTATGACACTTGAAAGAAGGGGCAGAAGGCTCCTAGTTCCATCACAGGAGTGCTCAGGCTGGGAGGGAGCTCAGGCGGCCTCTGGTCCATCTTCCTGCTCACAGCAGGTGCAGCTCTGCAGTCAGGAAACCTCCAAGGATGGAGGCTGCACCACCTCTCTGGGTGCAGCTTCCAGATGCATTCCAACGAGTGCAGGGTCGAGGAGGACGACCGCTTCCTCAGTCTCTCTTCACACAGCCCAGGCAGTGGTTGCTGCCAGGACTCACTGCTGGCCCATGTCCCGCTCACTGCTCACCGGGACCCCAGGGCCTTTCCCGGGTCGCTCCTGGCCTGTACCAGCACAGGGGTGTCTCCTTCCCAGTCAAGGCACCCAGGGGCACCAGGAGGCCCTGATCCCCTTCCCCAGGACCTCCCCTCACCCTGCCCACAGACCAGGACCCTATCTGAGCCCACCCAGAGCCATCAGTCCCTACCACAGTGACACCATAGGATGTCAATCCTCCAGTTCCCCAGCCACTGGGCCCCACCAAGCTGGGCCCCACCTGGGGGCTGATGTCCCAGCCCAGCCCTGTCCCCGGGGCCCTGCAGCCATCCCAGGGCTGATTCTGACCCCAGCTCCCCTCACCGGACCTGATCCTGGTCCGCAGATTGATGTCCCTGCCTGACCTCGGCACTCCCCACGAGCTTGCTGGGTGAAGTGGCCCCTCAGCTGCCCCAGCTGCCAGACCTGACCCAGGGGACGAGCACCAGGGAGGCCATAGCGTTGTGCTCCCCAGCCCCCAGGGCGCAGCTCGCCCTTGCTGCTCCCTGACACCCAGGTGCAGGACTTTGTTGAATGTCATGGCCGGTTCCTCCAGCCTGCGCAGGTGCCTCGGGATGGCAGCCCTGCCCTTGAGCATACCAACTGGTCCCCCAGTTTGGCGTCATCTGCAGACTCACTGATGGAGCACTCCATCATCTCATCCCAGGCCAGGTCCCTGTGGCGCTGCCCTTGTTACCAGCCGCCAGGTAGAGATGACCCATTAACCACCACCCTGTTAGCCCAGCCAAGCACCCAGCCAGTTTTTTACCCGTTTGGTCGTCCACTCATCCAGACCATAACATCCTAACTTGGATACAAGACCATTGTGGAAGACAGTGAAGTCTTTGCTAAGTTCGACAACATGCACCACCCTCCTCTCATCCACAGACCCTGTCATTTTATCGCAGAAGGCGATCGGGTTGGCCAGGCATGGCTGGCACTTGGTCGGTCCACGCTGACTGTTCCCAGCCGCCTTGTTCTCCTTCCTGTGCCCAGAAATGTGCTCCAAACTGGTGGAGAGGGAAAGGAAAGCAGCTCTCACTGATCCCTTCACTGAAAGCAGCAGCCAGGGAGGTACTGGTTGGCCAATAAGCAAATACATGACTCCAGATTAACACTATACATGTTTTCTCTTGCCCGTTGGGAGTATCATATATGGTATGTTGGTGCAAATCTGTGGTAATTTGAGGTGAGGGAGTTTAGGAGACTAAAGGCGAAAGCAGGGAGGAAACCAGACTTGATAATTCCACTTTCAAAGAACCTGTTTTTCATGGTCTGTATGCACGGAGACTTGAAGTTCATGTTATTCAAAAACATGCAGCATTCATTTGTGCTTTCATTGTCTTGCATCTGAAAAATCCAAGCTTGCATGGAAGCTTCATGTAATTCTCTTACAGTCTTGTAAGTCCCCACATCTACCAGCACCCTGAACTACTTCCTAGTAGCAGAAAGATGCTTCTGATAAAAATGATACAACTTCAGGAGACAAATCATCGGGGTTTTTCCCCGTTTATTCATTTTCCATCAGGTTAAATCTATGACATTACTTTGTTTTGCAAAACCCCCCATTTTCTAGGTAATAACAGCACGAGCCCTCCTTCCCTTCACCATGCTTCCCAGCCCTGACGAGACCCAGCTGCAACACCCAGCCGGCAGGAGCTCGGGGCACGCTTCAGCTCCTGGCTGTGGGTACGTGCCTGAGCCGCACCGGGACAGCTCCCGCCTCTCAGCGACGGGCACTGCGTTTGCTGCCGGGAGACCGCTGCACCCTCCCCGC
>VXAA01004499.1:47620-154789 GCA_013399115.1 Anseranas semipalmata
GAGCGGAGCCTGGCGTGGGGCCCCGGGCTGGAAGCGGGGCTCACCCTGCCCGTGCGGTACTTCTACCTGCAGGCGGTCAGCACGGCCGGACACAACTTCTCCCGCTCTCCCCCAGGTACCGTGCATGTGCTCGGGGGGGGCTCGGCCCCTGCTCGGGGGCAGGGGTGCGGGCTGCAAGCCCTGCCCGGGGCAGCGGCTCTCCTCGGCGGGGGAGAAGCCGGTCGGTGCTGCTCGCCTCCTCCCCGGCCCCTTCCCCTCCCGCCTCCCTGCGCTGTGCTGTGCCGCCGCCGGTCCCCGGCTGCCCCGCTTCCAGCATCCGGCCCCGTCCCGCAGCTCCCTGCCTCCGGCCGGGCAGCGCGGCGGCTCGCCCACGGTGCCCTCTCAGCGCCCTGCGGCTTACAGCAACGGGGCGCCAGGCTCAAAGTAAACTAGTCCTGCTGGGGCTGGGTGAAGAAACCCCACTACCCTGCTCAGAAGTGCCACAGCGATTGTCTTTACCTCTTCACACGTTCGGCTCGCTTCAAATTTCTGTCTCGGGAAGCACAGCGCTCTGCGCTCCGTTATCCTGCTGCTGCTCCGTTAAAAAGGAATAATTTTCATCTCTTGTTTATTCAGCACAAGCACAAAGCATCCCCTGACACTTCTCCTGAGGGTGGGAATGCGGTTCCCTTCTTGCAGTCCCGCGGTATGCTGCCAGTCAGCTGTTTTCTGCCGCAAGTTAATCGCACGCCCTCTGTACTAATAGTTGTAATTTAGAATAAAAAGAACTTTTGCAGCTCAGATTTCGTAAGGAGAACAACAATGAGATAGCTGCCCAACAGAGATTTGAGTAGCTAATTTATATAGCGTAGATCTAGTGATTTCGCTCCGTATCATGTGTCACTCATGTACATGGTCCTGAGAAGGTACCTACCACGAATACATGGCCTCTCCTTGTCATACAGGGATTCCTGCTCTTGGTAATAATTTCAGAAGGCTGCTGCTTGTGAAATTAAAGAATAGGCCAAGTAACTGAAAGTACCCAGCATGTACCTAAAGTTTTCTCACATACTTTGATCCTACATTGCAGGGGTTGTGCCTTCGGTCTGACAGAACCCCAGATACTTCAGTTCTGGACTTTCTCCAGCCTCTGTTGCAATTTTGTGCTGGGTTGCAGCGCAGTTTTGTAATAGTACTCCAGAGTGTGACTGCACGCTTGCTGCCAGTGACTCTGAGGCTGATTTCAGCCGCAGAGGGAGATCTCAGGTTCAAGCAACAGGTTGCTAAAGGTAAAAGGCGTGAAGCTCAACTGGCTTCTCATGCGAGTTTAAATGCTGCAAGATAAACTGATAGGAAGTGAGTATTGCGAACCTAGTTTTGCCCTCAGTGTGTGCATGTATGTCTGTGTTTATGTTAATAAATCAAACGCCTTTGGGGCAGTTTTCAGGTCCTGATGCCATCTGGCATGGAGTGGCCTCCCTTCGTGCTGTGGCATTCCGTAGCCTCCAGACCCAGGCGGTGCGTGCAGGATGCCTGCAGGGAACGGCTGCTGGCTGGGCCCAGGCTAACTCCTGAGCTGTGCCAGGAACTACTTAGGAGAGTGCCAAGGATCATTTAACAATTTAGCGGTACAGTTGATCACATTCCAGTGCACGAGCGCTGTTTAATTTATTCATATAAACAGAGGCTATAAATTTCAGTTCTCAAATGATTTAAAATGTTCAAATTCTATTTGTAAAATGGCAGTAAGAATTATAATTAATAATATTTACTGAGGCATTTATTTCCAATATAAACTAAATACATCTCAAAATACCGCTACTGGGATAGCTAAATAAATCCACATTATCATCTCCATTGCACAAACGAGAATACTGTGATCAGAGTGCTGCAGTTCGGGCTTCCCATTTGTAAAACTTGTGCTAAGCTATTAAATTGTGTTTTGTGTGGATTAGAATTTCAGTCAAGTAGCTCAGTATTTATTGGTAATATGATACTTATATAGGATAATTAGTAGATTTTAAATCCAGATGAGTCTTCTGAGTATCAAGTCTAATCACCAGAAGTAATGTGCAACATTGTGCACACCACACAATAATTTCAACCTACAGCCTGCAACTCTTTGACCCGTCTTTTCAGGAAGATGCCAAATGATGCGGAATTCACTCTTTCTCTAGAAAAAATATTCCAAAGATTAAAAAATCGGTGCTGAAAATACAGAACTTACTTTTAATATAAACTGCATAGATTTTTCTCTGGATTCTTGGATCCCCTTATCCTTCTTTTCTGCTAGGTTTTCCCCTAGGCTAAACAGCTGTCCACCATGTCTCTATGTAGGAGTGACCATGACAAAGTCATCTGTTAACTGTTTTTCCGATGACCTACGTGCTCTACTAAAGNACTCCAGAGTGTGACTGCACGCTTGCTGCCAGTGACTCTGAGGCTGATTTCAGCCGCAGAGGGAGATCTCAGGTTCAAGCAACAGGTTGCTAAAGGTAAAAGGCGTGAAGCTCAACTGGCTTCTCATGCGAGTTTAAATGCTGCAAGATAAACTGATAGGAAGTGAGTATTGCGAACCTAGTTTTGCCCTCAGTGTGTGCATGTATGTCTGTGTTTATGTTAATAAATCAAACGCCTTTGGGGCAGTTTTCAGGTCCTGATGCCATCTGGCATGGAGTGGCCTCCCTTCGTGCTGTGGCATTCCGTAGCCTCCAGACCCAGGCGGTGCGTGCAGGATGCCTGCAGGGAACGGCTGCTGGCTGGGCCCAGGCTAACTCCTGAGCTGTGCCAGGAACTACTTAGGAGAGTGCCAAGGATCATTTAACAATTTAGCGGTACAGTTGATCACATTCCAGTGCACGAGCGCTGTTTAATTTATTCATATAAACAGAGGCTATAAATTTCAGTTCTCAAATGATTTAAAATGTTCAAATTCTATTTGTAAAATGGCAGTAAGAATTATAATTAATAATATTTACTGAGGCATTTATTTCCAATATAAACTAAATACATCTCAAAATACCGCTACTGGGATAGCTAAATAAATCCACATTATCATCTCCATTGCACAAACGAGAATACTGTGCTATTAAATTGTGTTTTGTGTGGATTAGAATTTCAGTCAAGTAGCTCAGTATTTATTGGTAATATGATACTTATATAGGATAATTAGTAGATTTTAAATCCAGATGAGTCTTCTGAGTATCAAGTCTAATCACCAGAAGTAATGTGCAACATTGTGCACACCACACAATAATTTCAACCTACAGCCTGCAACTCTTTGACCCGTCTTTTCAGGAAGATGCCAAATGATGCGGAATTCACTCTTTCTCTAGAAAAAATATTCCAAAGATTAAAAAATCGGTGCTGAAAATACAGAACTTACTTTTAATATAAACTGCATAGATTTTTCTCTGGATTCTTGGATCCCCTTATCCTTCTTTTCTGCTAGGTTTTCCCCTAGGCTAAACAGCTGTCCACCATGTCTCTATGTAGGAGTGACCATGACAAAGTCATCTGTTAACTGTTTTTCCGATGACCTACGTGCTCTACTAAAGAATATTTGCAAGGCCTCCCAGGTATTCTTGCAGGTTTCACCAAGTAATTCGAAAGAGAACTGGCACATGTATTCCATTTCAGGGTACTCATTTCAGGGTAGCTAAACGGAGTATGTCTCGGTGTGCGCACCTTCATACCTGAAGCATGCAGGACCTTCTTTCAGGTTTTTGTTGACCATGATGCCTTGGCTTTTGTCATTAGCACATACAGCTTCCTACCATGACGTGTATTTCTCTGTTACTGGCTATATGCCCTCACATGCAACTCCGTTGAAGTATGTGCTATCACAGGAACCCATTTTGTCAAGTGCTAAGTGACCCTATTTTGTTCAACTACCTCTTTTTTGACTATGCCACCAGTTTCCATCTGAAGAAGTAAGCTGCAATGATTTCAATAAAACTGTTGAGGAAAAAAAACCTCCTTTTCAGATCTTTTCATTTATTTTCTGCATACATTTCAGAAATGGGGTGTCTGTTTTTTTTTGTTCTTCTCTAACAATTCTCATAAATCAATACTTTGTTACCTTTTCTCCCTTTCCATCTCTGTATTTTGTCACTTCTTCATCCATGCATGTAATACCTCTTTTGCAAGCTATACAAGAGGAAAAAAAACACATAAAGCAAGTTTCACCATCTGGTTTTCTTAAAGTATCCCATTTTGACTGTGTATTTTATTCTCTCTTCGGGATAGGACCATTATTTTTTCCTTAAAGTGCTGTCCAGACAGGTGTTCAGGGTAAAACAAAAGTACTAGTGGTGAGGATTCAACAAGGACATATATTTCTTTTATCACATCTTTGGACTGAGAGAAAGGGAAAAATGTGAGTGAAAATACCATGCTAACCTTCCAATTTAAAAATTGCAATTTAAAAAAACAGAAGGCAGCAAAAAGCTGTTATAATTCAGTACTGCAGCACAGTACTTGGAGACCTCAGCCCCATTATGTGATGAATACTGTAAATCATAAACAAAAATCCGATTGCCTTCAGTGAATAATTTGTACTTGCATCAAATATTCAGTCTCTTCCCCTCCCTCCTTTCGGTGAGATTAGCTTCTTCCTTTCCCAGGGAGCTTTGTTATCAGGTCACTGTTCCCTTATCAAATGTGTCCTGCATCTAAACAGCCACCAACTAAAAATAACATACGCTTTGGGGCAGATCTGTACCTCCTCATGTCTCCAGACCAGCCAGTACGTGACCAGCAAGGAACAAAGACCCTCTTAGTTATTTCCTGTACATGAGGACAAAGGGATCAAACCCAGCAGTATTTGACTTGTGATTTCTCAATACACACTCATTTTTATGATAACTGAAAACTGTTTTCTCTGGTAGGAAGTCTCTATACCCAGTTAAAATGTTGTTTAAAAAGGGCAGAAAAGAGACAAAGACATAGCAGCAACAGAAAACTATTTGCTCTGTGATCCTACCTCATGGCGTGCTCTGGATTTCAAGGTTTCTATCCAGATAATACTACGTGATGGTCATAGAGAGAGGATGCTCGACTTAAGTCAGTTGCTTTCAAGGAGGCTGGAAAAAGGGGTTGTGACTGGTAGTAGTGTTTAGTCAGAGATGTCGGTTCCTTCAGGAAAGTCATTCATGGAATCTAGCCGAACTCAAAAGGCGGGGTCTCTTGCATTGAGATCTCCAGCAGTATTTAGTTGAATGAGGAACAGAAATTGTTATTCACCTTTGGAGGAAAGTTTCTTTCCTCTTATTAGGACTACAGCTCCACGCTGTCCTCATGCAGAAGACCATCCATAAAGAAACCAGGTATTGTTCTCCCAACTCCATGATGTTTCTTAAGCCTTTCAAAAGACTTACAACAGTCTTACCAAATGAAGTGTTTGTTCTGGCACTTGACTCACTTCAGAGACTTTGGAGTCTCTGAAGTCTCTTCACTCTGTTAGAGTGAAAAGCAGGTACTTTGGTCATTAAAAAATGGACCTTAGATCCGGGTACATTGTCCTTCTTGTTTAATAAAATTGTTCCCACGTCTTACTACACGGGCTCAAGCATTTCCAGTGTCATCCTAATTAGCATTCATTCATTTACTCTGCAAGCCAAGAGAAGTCTAATTCCATCAGAATTATTACGAAGATCAGGATTAAAAGAGTCCTTTTTGTCTTCTGAAGAAGTCCTTCCTTGTTGCCTTCTCAGCTGCCTTATATTCAAGGATCACCTCTCCTAGCTCAAGAATGGTCCATCCTTACAAGCGGGAAATCAAACCAAGGTGATAGGAGGCCTGCATGGATGAACAAGGAGCTTCTGCGGAAGCATGCACAAGGTGGAAGCAAGGGCAGGTGACTGAGGAGGAATACAGAGATGCTTTCTGATTGTGCAGGGATGGGGCTAGGAAAGCCAAAGCTCATCTGGAACTGAATCGGGAGAGGGATGTGAATGGCAACAAAAAGGTGTTCTACAGGTACATCAACAACAAAAGGAAATGAGGGAAAATGTAAGCCTGCTGCTGAATGGGGCAGAGGACCTGGTGACAAATGACATAGAAAAGGCCAAGGTAGTCAGATGCCTTCTTTGCCTTTTTTTTCTTGGTAAGACTAGCCTTCAGGAATCCCAGGCCCCTGAGACCAGACGGAAAGTCTGAAGCAAGACTTACTCTTGGTAGTTAGGGGACACTTAAAAAACTGGACATGCCTAAGTCTGTGGGACCTGGTGGCATACACCCACCAATTCTGAGGGAGCTGGCTGATGTCATTGCGAGGCCCCTTTTGATTGTCTTTGAAAGATCATGGCAAACAGGAGAGGTTCCTGAAGACCAGAAGAACAGTTAAAATCCATCTGAACACAAGAAATTTTTTTTTTACCGTGGGTCATCAAAGACTGGAGCAGATTACCCGGAGAGGTTGTGGAGTGTCCATCTGTGGAGTTATTCAGAACCCGACTGGACACAGTCCTGGGCAGCCGGCTCTACCTGACCCTGCCTGAGCAGGGGGGTTGGACTAGATGGTCTCAAGAGGCCCCTTCTAAACTCAACATTTCTGTGATTCTCGTTATTCTATGTTTTTCTATTTCTGTGTTTTTATTATCCAGTGTTGCATGGTGCAACATAATCTTGCACAGAGCAAAAACGAGCTGAAGGATATGTTTAGAAGGAACCTGACTACACTCTGAATAGTTCTGGATATGTCAGTCATGAACAGTTTGGAAACTGGCTACATGATTCAGGCAGATTCAAGGAGGAGCAAATCATAATAAAGTTAAGTATGCACACGAATAAAGCTCCATTATTTCCTGTAGTACACAAGGGTCGTCCAGTCATCACAGAGCATCTACACCCAGTACTCTAAGTCCTTAGAGAACTGCAACTTTAGAGCACATTGGAGTGACTCTAACATATTGACTGTTTCCCAAAGGAAAAAAAAAAACAAAAAAACAAACAAACAAAAAAACAAGATATCAAAAGATAAGAATCTTCATTCCATCTCCTATGATAACAGTACACCTACCGAAGCATATCTGCAGATCGTGGGATTCCTGAAAGCTAACCTAGGCTGCTACAGAGCTATACTGGTAGTTGACCAAGGAAATTTCACACTGCGTAACTCCATTGCTAGTGTATCTTCAGCCTAGCACCTAAGCAAGCAGGGAGGTTTCCACTCATCATTCGTCTGAAAAGGACGTACCACATATCTGGAGCAACCTTAACATTTCTCTGTTTCCCAGAAGTCAGAAGTGCACTTTGGGAAGTCCTGCTGGGCTGATAAATGAGGGCTTTTTGTGATAGATCTGCTGGCTACCAAAGACACAACATTCTACATTCCTTAGTCTGTGGGAGTGCTGCTCGCCACAGTGACATTCCAAGAAAGATTGAATGCTTACTTCATAATGATTTTATTTCCTCAGTATGTTGTTCAGTGAAGATACCCTGACTTGTTTTTCATTATGTTTAGCTGGCATGGACTTTCAATAGTAAGAAAACTGAGGGATGATTACAAATCCACATTTTGTATTCTTACATTTGAATACAAAGCAGAAGAGGGGTTGTGTTCAGCCTCACGAGATTCTTCTGCTCACAGACGTTGCCCATATGCTCATTTGCAGAGGGATCCACTCTGACAACAATAGCTGGATGAATCTGTGTTACTCAGGGTGACTGTTCTGAAGAGGCATAACATCTGTTGGCAGGAAATACACAGCTGAAATCACAAGGATTCTGCCTAATCTGGAGACTCTTGCACATTAATTGACTTCATCCAATTTCACGATCCAGTGTTCTAAGGAAGACAGGACTGATCATTAAATGACCATTGTACTTACATACCACATCAGTGCACTATCACTTTCGTGTTTGTGGGTGTAAATTATCTTAAGATGCGGATTATATAGAAATAAGTGTAACATCTCAGTCTTTCAGTGCTGTGGGGCACTAATATAACTAATATATAGTTACTATAACTAATATATAGTTACTATAATGTAACTATTGTAATGTAACTAATGTAACTATAGTGTTACTATATTCAGAATATAGTAACATCTTGATTTTACCTGGAATTTTTCAGTTCAATTTCTTTCTGTATTGTGGTAACAGTCATTGCATTCGTTTGGTTTACAATGCTTAGACTATCAAATTTTTGAGAATAAACTGTCCTCCTCTTTTTTGAAGAATAAAGTTGACTATGACCATGCGTGACAGAAATAAGGAAATTTATAACAGATTTATGTTTATGTGTACTCATGTTGTCCATAAAACGTTCCATGTCCAATTAAAAAATCATAGTGCATTAATGATGAAATGCTGGGGATTTTTAAGCACAGGTCAGACAGATGTCCAGGAAGCAGCTCCACCATCACTCTCGTATCCCTGCTTTTCAGTAGCTGGGACTTTAAATTTGCAAGACAGTCAGCTGCAGCCCAAAGGTGAACAATTAGTATCTGACTCCTGCATGCTGTAACTGCCTTTCTGTTTTTTTTTTTGTAGTCTTTTCGCCTATGTTTTTTTAACTTGGTTTTCTATCTCTCTTATCCTCAGAGCATTAACAGGAGAACGTAAGATTAAAGCTAATCTTTGCTTCAAAATACTGTTAGCCTTTCTTTCTATGTTGTAATCATTATTTAACTTTCTATCTCTGTCTACAGGTTTTCCATTTATTAGGCATGTGATGATCAAGAAAAAGTGTTAGTATGGCACTCCATCACTGGAAATGAATTTTACCAAGTTGGTATAATCAAAAAATTTCCAGTGTAGCATAAAATTAAATTCCATGGGTTTCATCCAGTAGAGTTTGCTCTCACCTTTATTTCATACACGTGATTCTGATAGCTTGAAGTGCTTTTATCTGTTTTTATTTTCCTCTTTTCAGGAAGAACACAGTTTAAAGTGGTAATTAAAGCACTTTCTCCGAAAGAGGTCACCAGAATTCACACTCCTCACCCTTTGGATAGAAATGATGGCACATTTCTTATGCGGTATCGGATGTATGGGAGTGTCAGAAAAGGGCTAAGAGTTGAGATACTTTATGGTGATAAGCATGTAGCTCAATCTCCTTATATTTTGAAAGGTAAGTTGTTTTTTTTTTTTGACACTGCTAGCTCCCAGATGCATGATTCCCCAGGAAACTTTAGAAAACTTGGAATAAAAAATGTCAAGCCACTCTAATTTCTAGATTCACATGCCCACGTGTTTGGGGAATTATGATTGACGTGGAATCACAAATATAGACCCTCAGTGCTTTGTATTCTGCAGGACCAGTTTATCATGAATATTGTGACTGTCCTGAAGAAGACCCTGAGATCTGGCAGAACATTCTCTCTTGTCCATCCCAAGAACCTCAGATTACAAAGGACTTCATTTCCTTTCCCACCATTGACCTTCAGCGAATGCTTAAAGAAATCCCATCAAAGTTCAGTCAAACAAGAGGCGCTATCGTTCACTACACTATTCTCAATAATCACATTTACCGTCGTTCCTTAGGGAAGTACACAGACTTCAAAATGTTCTCCGATGAAATGTTCCTGTCACTGGCAAGAAAGGTATCAGTTTTTATCATTTACTTAAAGCTATTAAATTATATTCCAATATGGCAGTACTGCACTCATTATTGTATCTTCAGATTTGTAATTGCTGCAGTAAGATTTTACTTTGTTTTTTTTTTTCATCAAGATGAAAGTATCTGTTTAGGGATCATACTAGAACTAATGTGTGGGATCTGAGTGTGATGTTAATGAAATTGATAGAAAAGCTGTAGGAACTAAGGCCCAACCCTGCAAGCTTCCTGGCCTCTGTAAGTGTTCCATTCATACCTACTTGCAGGACAGAAACTTGAAATTAGTATCATAGTATCAGCTAAATCTGTAACATCTAGTAGTAGGTTTATTGATTCTGCACAACAAAAGAGAACTGAGGATTATACCTTACTTAAGAGTGGCAAACAGCTGTGTAATTATATCTTTGTGTTACTATGCTTGCTTGGGTATACATTTAGGTTCATCTTCCTGATGTGGAGTTTTATCTTAATGTTGGAGATTGGCCAGTTGAGTATCGAAAAGCTAATGATACTCCTGGTCCTATACCTGTCATTTCATGGTGTGGCTCTGTGGATTCAAGAGACATAGTCCTTCCAACGTATGATGTAACCCATTCAACTCTTGAGACTCTGCGTGGTGTCACAAATGATCTCCTTTCTATTCAAGGAAATACAGGTAAGTTAGAGATGGTGGATTTAAAAAAAGAATTTGTAATTCCATCGAAGCAAGCTGCATTTAAATGTGTGTTACAGTCTTCAGTACACAGGCGCCTTAGGACATCTCTTAATACAAGCAGTTTAGTCTTTACAGAGTCTACACACTTTCAACACTGCTGCAAAGCAGGTGTTTAATACAGATTTAGAGCCAAAATTTAAGAAGTCCAGTTCACAATAATGGTGAATTTTAACTGAAAGGTATCCAGAAGGTAGCTACTGTGACCTGTCGAAAAAAAGTAAATGTAATTAGAAGGCCTATCTCCAAAGGAAGAGTCAGTTTTACTGACAGGTGTCTTTTTCCCCCAGGATATTCATGAATACCTAGGGATCAGGCAAATGATGCGAACAATACCTAAGGAGTAAAACTTGAGCAAGGAGGTGATTCTTTTTATTTGAATAGTTCATGGTTTCTCCTTTCTTTATGACTTTGTTTTTAAATTAACCATCTTAATTACATCATCAGTTTGAAGCAGTCTGTGTTCACTTGTTTAGTACAGCTGCTTTTCCAGCTGGGACATGATTAAGGTCCTACTCCACCTCAGCATCTCCTTTAAGGAAATTTCCAGCAGAAGGATGAAGAAGGACATTTAATGCTTTTAAAAGAAAGAAGTAAGCAGAGATGAAGTCTTTCTGGTTCCTGCTAAGTATCTTGAGGACACAGTACAGCCATTTTTTTTCCTTTATAGGTCATCATTAAGTGACTTCTCAAAGACCTAACTAAATTGCTGGGTAACAGAAGTGGATTTTACTAAAGAAAGTTTGGTTATTGTGGCAGTCTTTAAGGATAGAGAAATACTTTAATTATTATTTTACTTATATAATTTGATTACAGTTTATTATACAGCTTTCAAGATATTTCAGGTTATTTAAATGTAAAATTGTTGAGTGCAAAAGCAATTCTCTGCTTTTCTTTTTAAAAGTTGCTCACTTTCTCATCCCAAAATTCAAGCCAGACTGGGAATTTAAACCCTGTGATTAATAAGTGATTATGGGTTAATTACAAGAAATCATGTCTCTTTTACCATGTCTCTAAGTGTAATGCCGCTGTCATAGCAAGTTCCTATTATTTGCACAAAACGTATCATGAATATTTCATTACTGTTCACTTTTATCTTATCACTCAATGCTCATAGGCCCGTCCTGGGAAAACAAAACTGAGCAAGCTTTATTTAGAGGTCGAGACAGCAGAGAAGAACGTCTCTATCTTGTCAAGTTATCCAAGAAAAATCCAGAACTACTAGATGCTGGAATAACAGGATATTTCTTCTTCAGAGAAAAAGAAAAAGAGCTGGGAAAGGTTCCACTGATGGGCTTCTTTGACTTCTTTAAGGTAGCAAACAAATTACAGTCCTGGATTAATTTTGCTGCCAAGTTCTTACCAACTAAAATAACAAGGCTTAGTTTTGTTAATTCCATTCAGTAAACAAAACAGTTATGGTACACTGAGAACACTGGTCCATGCAACCTATAATCAAAGTTGTAGTGTGACACACTTCTAAAGAAAGCCACTACACTTTTTTCATGGATTCCCTTTGAGAGAGTTCACGGAGATTTTTTTAAAAATAGATTCAGAAATTTGATTGCTCACCATCGTTTTTTTTTTTTTTTTTTTACTTGGGGTAAATATGAAAACAATGGACAAAGCTTGTGTATAAAAAATAAAGGGGACAGAGTCCTATAAAAAGTAATTGTAACAATGGCAACTGAAGTTCTATTCCAGAGATTAATATATCAGAAATGCTGTAACAGCCAGGAGTATCTGGCAGAGCAGTGCATTCATGGTTGCTTTCAGTATAATGTTTTAGATTATTCTATATAGTTTTCAGTGAGAATAAATTTACTCTTTCCAAGCATGGTTTAGTTTTAATTCCTTCACAGCTCTACGCCTTGTTCTGTAACAGGACACTTTAGGATTATAATGCCCATCAGGAAGTTCATGTGACACAAGGGTTCTTGACTGTCAGTCTTGGGCTGAAAACAAATCATTTTTCCATTATGTTATCCTAACACCATGAAACTACACCTGCTTAACACTAAAACAGGTTTGAAGAGGAGAACTAATAAACACAATTATGTCTTGCTTGTGAAAAGAATTTTTTATATCATCAGTGTTCCTATTCTGTTCCAAAATGTTTCACATTTTTTCCCTCTGTCTTCATATTGCAGTACAAATACCAAGTGAATGTTGATGGGACCGTAGCAGCTTACAGGTTTCCATACCTCTTGCTGGGTGACAGCCTAGTACTGAAGCAAGATTCCCACTATTATGAACATTTTTATACTGTACTAAAACCATGGAAACATTATGTTCCAGTTAAAAGAAGCTTGGGGGACTTGCTAGAGAAAATAAAATGGGCTAAGGTAAGTTCCATTACAAATTAAATAAATAAATATGTTAAAAATGTATCTAAGTACTCTCTTCCTTTTGTATTTCCACATACGTATTTTGCATAAACTCTCTACTGAGATCCTGGGATAAAGGAAGTAAGTTTTGTTGTTAGTATAAGAGGGGAAGGCCTTAATTCAAGTAACCATCTCTGTTCAGGGAAATACTGGAGAATTAATTTTAGGTATGTGCAGAAGTGTTTTTATGAGTCAGAGCATTAGCATACTGACTAATGCGGGTAATTTTCAAAGAAATGCCCAGAATCCTAGATACTACTTAATTATTTCTATCAGTTTTTTCAGGTCCTGACAAGAACAGAAGTCACAGCATGTTTGTTTGAATGCACAAAAAATCACTACTCTATATAATGTTCTCAGAATAGATAAGAATCTATATAACAGATATAATGTTCTCAGAATAAAAAACTCTTTTCTCAGAGAAAAGAGTTTTCTGTGTGACTGAAAATACCATGTGTGTTTTAAGCTTAACTATTAGGTTAAAACCATAGGAAAAGATTCTGTTCTGAGAGTTCTATAGTTCTTCATAAAGAATCAGATGAGAATACTAAAAGCTCGGAAATACAGACCTAAAAAACTTGAGAGCAAGTACATGAATTCAAGTGCTCATGCTGGCATTACCTATACAACTTCTATATGTGAATCAATCAGTTATTTTTAAAAGGAAAACATTGAATTGCATTGCAGAGAAGAGGACAACAGCTGCAGCTTTGTCTTCTGTGTAACTAAGTATGTGTGGGAGATGTCAGAGGTGCTTTTGAAGAGGCTTGTGACTTGGACGAAACAGTGGAGCAATAATCAACTTAGTTTTGAAATTGTACAGTTATCCATGAAAGCTGTTACTGATAGCCCTAAGCTACCCATTGAAACTATAAAAGCAACCCAGTATTTCCAAAAAACATCTGAAATTTAAACTGTGTGCCTTTGCAGTGTACCAGTAATTGTAAAAGTTCAGATTTGAATAGTCCCTTTGATAAACATGCTTATGCCATCAAGGCTTCGAGTAACTCAATGGCTGCTCTATTATTCATTCCTTTTTCTTCTCAATTTTCCAGGAAAATGATGAAGAAGCACAAAAAATTGCTAAAGAAGGACAATTAATAGCAAGAGAATTACTTCAGCCTCACAGGCTTTACTGCTACTATTACAAAGTGCTCCAGGTTAGTACAATAGACCATTTTATTACTTTTCCTCAACTGCTGCAGCTCTGATGCTGCCCGTTTCATATTCAGTCCTTACATCAATAGCAGACATTGTTTATATTACTCACAGGAGATCAGTGTAAATAGCTTTGCTAAAACTTGCCTCATCATTAAAGAGGCAACCTGACATAACAGAATGAGAGATTTATTTCTTTTTTGTCCCCATCCCCACAGTCAGACTTGTTTTCAGTGTCACTTGGTATGTGGTTCCTAATAGAGGTAGGAGATAATGTGCACACAACTTTCTTTTTTCCTTCATACTTATGCACTCATTAGCTACTCTGCTGTATTACATAACGATGAATACATGGAAAAGAAATTCGGGAAATTTGGCTTGCAGAGTGGTGAAGGGTGATGCAGGCCAAATAGTCATTGCTTCCCTAGGAGATGCAGATCTCTAGTGAAACTTAAGTTTCTGTTCTCTGAAAGTGCTAATTTCTTTTTCCTCCCTTGCTGTACAGAGTTAGAGCTCGGCTTCAGCAGTCACAGGTTGACACAAAGTTTGACATTGTTCAGTGTACCAAAATGGCAGCATTATCTGCATAAAGTGGTTAGAGGCACAAATAATGACAATATTCAAATTGACGTTAATCATGGCACATGGGAAAACATTAAAGGAGGCTTTCAGAGGCAATGTTGCCTATTAGTAAGTGTGTTATAAAGACAGCTTGTAAACAGGTTGTAAACAATGACATAAGGAGCCTGGATAAAGGCAAGCTTGTGAGTGGAAGGGAGGAGGAAAATTCTGTTTCATGAATTATACCTTAGTGCTTTCAGCATTCTTAAATGTTGTTTACATATTTCAGAAATATGCCGAACGCCAAGCCAGCAAACCTGAAATACGGGATGGAATGGATCTTGTACCTCAGCCTGATGACAGAGACTCAGTATGCAGCTGCCACAGGAAAAAGCCTTTGAGGGAAGATCTATAACTGTACCGGATGGAGAAAATCACCCACTTACAATGCAAGAATTTAAATAGGATTTAAGCTGTGAAATCTAAGACACTTATGCACTAGCAGACATTCTTAGTTATGTATTCTTATTGTATTTACATATCCTTTTTCACACTGACTCTGATCTGCAACATTGGTTCCCACAGTTTTGTCTCCAGGACCACCACCAGGCAGATGCTGAGCCCGGACTGGGGAGCGCTCAGGGGACTTGTTTGATGTTCTGCATCATCAGGAGGACAAGCACAGTGCTGCTTATGTTCCAGCTGGGACCTAGTTACCGAAGTTTTACGAGGAACCAGTCATCCAAAAGAGATCTTCCATGAGTCAGGGCAAGTTATTCTAAAGGAGCATTTGCAACATACTAAGACAGTGTTATGATTTCTTCATAAAGTTTACCTCAGTGTGAGATTGTTTCTTGTATACAAAACAATTTTCTAAGCAGACAAAGAAAATTAGTATTTGAGATTTACAGATATCAAATCTGGGGTTGCATTGAGATCATTCTGTGGTGTATGACAGATAACAGAATAGAGAACATGATTTAATCTTTATTAATTTCAGAGAAAAATGGAGAGGAGAGGGAAAGATCAGAATAATATTTTTGCAAGCACCATGGCTGCGAATCACTAAAATTAAATGCTGCTTTAGAGCAGACCATGTAGCTATCACAGCTGTCACAATCATGGTGCTTTGAGTGCCAAGCCACCACTCTGAAGATCTGTTCCTGGCTGCTGACCATGTCTTTGAATATCGGCACAGATCCACAAAAGGACTTAGGAACTTCAGGTGAGGGCCAGGTGAAATATTGGTATCTTAGTTCAACAGCTACAGTCTACAGTATTCTAGGCTATTTGACTATACATGCGTCTGAAATTTATTAGTAAAGTTTTAGACTACCTAGGTTTTACTTCTGCGTAAGGCTAAAGATATCACCATCTTTTTCACTTGGTTTCATGAACTACTTTTCCTGTGCTTAAACCCCAAAAGTGAGCTTATCCATTTTCGGAATTTAGACCAAACCTACCGAATGTTATGCTGAGAGCACTGAATTCAGTGGACAGCAGATCAGCCATCACAGTTATGGTAGAAAAAACTATGCTGCATTTTCTGTGTAATAGTGTAGGGGTTAGAGGCCATACTGAGCAATTGGGAAGACAACTTTGTTCTCCTTGGTTTGATTCAAAACCATATTTCCAGAGTGCCTTAGCTCCAGACTGGAGACAAGTTCTTCAGGTCTTCCACTGAAGTTTTGAAGACATGAAGCTAATGACACAAAATCAACAGGGCCAGAAGGAGCTGGCCATACAACAGCAATAAAGTGTGCCTTCAGGTGGGGTAAAGGAAAAATCCTAGTCATGGATGCTGCTCCCAGTGCCTCTGCTGATTTTTACCCAAGAAACTGTCTACTTCAAAACGTATAAACAGTCCTGGAAGGAGAGACCAATGCCAAATCTTCCCTCTCACATCATGAACAGTTAACTGGCCAACACGTAACATCTGTCTTCCAGATTCAAGGCCAGCTTGCAGATTTCTGGTAAAAATCCATTCAAAGTTGGCACCTTACTTAAATTCAGATTAACTTTGAAATGTAGGGCACTGAAAAGCAGCAAAAGCAGACAGGAAAACAAATCCATATGAAATAAACCATGAGTTCAATTGGGCTAAAATCATCCAAGCAAGGTAAGTGCTGAAAGCCACCTGTAGCACCAAGCCCACTGCGTCTCACCTTACTCTTAAGTTTTCTTCCAGGAGGCAAACACAAAGGTATTTGGTGTTGACACAGTGACAAAAACGCAGTGAGAAAACAAAGATTTTCAGAATGCCTCAGTTTTCTAACTTTATGTGGCATCTGCATTCTGCCTACTTAGCTACACTCAGATAATGTCTTTCCCAAATACCTAATTCTCCTTGTGCAAAATGGAGTGAAAACATCTTAAGACTGTGGACTCATCTAGTTGCTTAGGTGTCCGAAGTTCGGTGCTGTATACCTCATGCAGGTTTCATTCCTACAAGTAATGCTCTAAGTAACGCTGCAAGTTACTCTCATAAAATACATTAAAAAAATCTGTACTAGAACAGGAAGAAAGACTGCATTTTCAGCATGCTAAATATGGAAAGAACCTCAGGTCTATAAAGAGATTAATGCAACTGTCCCTCAGTCATTTATTGCGTTATACTGGTTAAGAAAAAACCTGAAACATCTTGTTCTACCCGTCAACCTCTTTGTTGTAATAGTGGTTGTATTTTTATTTGGCGTGACAATCAGACCTAGGACTTCAGACTATAAATACATGTTCATTTCATCTGACATAAAATTTTCTACATCAAAATTCAGAAACACAACTCCATTGCTGACACTGACACTTAAAACTATGTGCTCCTCTTTCTTTCTCTGTGTACAGTCATTTTTACTGTATGATATGATCTTATATTATCCATTATATTATCTGCATTTTATATTCATCAGTATTTATGCAACGTTGTGCTCAGCAAAGGCAATTAAGCATACCAGATGGTTGAAGCAACAAAATTTTCCCCCTTACGCACATATTTCAAAGCAAAAGTCCAAAAACGATCTGTTTGTATTTAAAAAAAAATGTGAGGGAACAGGAGGAGTCATGATACATACGTTAGGGTTCTTTGCAAATACCTGTGTAGGAAAACTTGCCTGGCTTGAAACATAAGTCTTTCAAACTAGAAGAAGAATCAGATAATATTTATATGGTCATGAATGTAAATAAATAGGAATATTTCATCCCTCCTTTTTTTCCTCGAAGAAAGGGAAAGAAATTCTTCTAAATTCTCTGTCAAAAATGATTTGCTTTTGTAATAAGCATCCCTTCAAAGCAAGCACTGGTTTGTCACAGCATCTGTAAAGATGCTTTTATAGCTTAGAGGCAATACCCTGAAGAATATGAATACATTCATCTTCCCGCCAGAATTAAAAAACAGTAGAGACGTGGTAGAACTTTCATGAAAAGCGCTTAGTCATTTGAGAAAATCTGGTTCGATTTATAACTACAGATCTTCCAAAGATAAAAGAAGGTAAGGCAAAGCCTCTCTTGTTTCCATTGGAGGTACTATATGCAATTTAAATTGTAAGGATGAGCAATCATAACAATTGCCCCTCCAGGCCAGAAAAGATGTCAGATCTATTTTAGTATGATGACAGGATGATATTCACTGGCCTGGTGTGTTACAAGAATTGCTAAATATTCAGTAAAACCTGTTCGTACAAGTAAAGTGCAATACGCATATTGCACAGTGTTTTAAGCTGCATACACACGCTGGAGTTTCTATTATTCTATAGTAGTTCTTGAACTGCACTGAGTTAATCTCAGTACACCTAGCAGTTGGTGGTAATTAAAAAAATATTTATTATACCACAGCCCTGCGGTAATTTCAGCTTTTAATGCACAACATAGGATTTAATATAGAGAATAAAATCTTTGTCCCGCTTTTGTCAATGGTAATCAGTTTTAACATGCTGTCACAAAACTATCACTGATGATAGAGACGGGCTTATTTGTTTGAAATAGTATGTCCTAAAATCCAGGGCCAGCATTTTCAAACATAGGCATCTGTATAGAAGTGGTCTGAGTTCCACAAATGTTGGTCATGCAGAGCCTTTACTTGAGTCCACTTAGGTTTCTTATTTTCAGATCTCTTTAAACTGAACAGTAGCTTCGTACAGTGAATACTCCAGAAAATTAATCCTTTTATGTTGGCATATATATGTCCTAACATATTTAGACATCCACATTTGAAAATACTCACCCAATATCAATTTCATCTTGAAATAAGAACCAGTAAATCATGATCTGGTGACCATAACAGAGATATTAATTCAGCACATTTTTAGACTGTTTTTTGAGATTTACCTCAAGATAACTAATATATTATTTTCATGATGGTATTGTTCCAGATCTGCCTTGTAGATTCATAATTTAAAAAACCCTATAATCAAAGCTTGCCTGATGGAATGTTAGATTCAAGCATCCATCCTGGGAAGCATACGCCCGACATTTATTACATTAGAAAGTAAATTATTTAGTTAGGGAGGAGAGCTGACAGGAAAAACATACATCACCTGTTTGAGCATGTTTGAGAAGCTTGCAAAGAAATGATAATAAGGAAAAGAAGCGTTACATAAACCTAGGATATTATCAGCTCCTTTACAGCTTCAGGTTTTCAAAAGTGTTCTGTAAGGGCAGCGATGAAGTGCAGTATTTTGTATACATATATTATTGTTTAAGTTCACAAGATTTAACCACTACAATCTTCTTGTCTGTGAATATTTTTATAGCATTTTGATGAGGTTATATGAGTACTAATGCTTAGCTTTTGTTTTGAGTTGTTGGTAGTGTAAGAACATCTATACTGTAGAGGGTTATGACACTAATTTTGTATTTTGCTGTAAGAATAAGGGAAAAGGGATTATTTTGCATGTCTGTTTAAAGACACTGGGGACATCTGTAGTACATGCCTTAATCCAGTCCCATCATGTGAGTGGTGATAAGCAAGAAATGTATTAGCAAGAGTGTGGCCAGCAGGTCAAGGGAGATGTTTCTTCCTCTCTACTTGGCAGATGTGAGACTTCAGTGGAGTACTGTATTTAGTGTTGGACTCCCTAGTGCAAGAAATACATTGATATAATGGAGCAGATCCAGCCAAGCACCACCAAGATGATAAAGGGGTTGGGGCACGTGATGTCGGAGGAGAAGCTGAAAGACAGGGTTAGTTCAGCCTTAAAAAGAGAAGGCAAGGGAAAGATTACCTTACTGAACTCCAGAGGGAGGGTGTAGAGAAAATGAAGCCAGACTCTTCTCAGAGGTACACAGCAGAAGGTGTACAAACAAGACACAAGCTGCAACACGGGAAATTACGATTATGTCAGGAAAACAATCTTCAGACTGGTATCTCCAAGGAGATAAGGGTTGACCTACACGACCTCCAGATGTGCCTTTCAACCTAAATCATTCTGTGAACTACATTTCAGTCATACAACAAGCCTTTATCTAGTCACTAACAGGAGGATAAAAGCATCCAGCTCTTGAGTGTCTCCAAGAGGCAAAGTAGCCTTCCTCTGCTGAGACTTTTGACACTATTCATGTTTATGTCTCCCTTGATAATACTGACTAAGTTATGCAGATATTTTTATCTTGGCTTACAAGGCTGTAAAATTGCATATTAATATGATATATTATTACTATATATTATCACCACACACCATATTCATGTAGTACACAGAGGATTTGACAGAAATAGGATACATTGATTTGGCATTACATTACTGATTGAAATTGCAAGACCTGACCTTTCGAGAAGCTGATTATACTTTACACATAGGAGACAATTACGAAAGATTTTGAGTTCTGACCACTCAAAGTAATTAATTTTAAGCAAAGGAAATATTCAGGTGTTTTATAAGTTAGACATATGGTTAAATGCCAGCATACTTAGCGTAGGCCACTGGTGAGTGAGCATGATGTATTCCCATCCCACTCCCAACACTAAAAAAATCCATCAGGATCCATCTGTACCACACATTCACCATGTAGCTTGGAGATACTCAAGACAGCTCAGCAGAATACCAGAAGGGCCTACGTGAAGTAGGATAGACCTTCACATGGTTACCTTCCTGCTAAAAACCTGTGGATTAAATTATTCTGGATGGAACTCGTGTAAAAGCTGATCAATTCAAGCTATACTTGTAAGACCATGATCTTCACCACAGCTTATGCCACTCAAGAGAGGTTTGTTTAGCGTGCACAGTGTTGCTTACCTTCAGGTCAACAGCAATCACAGTTCCAGCTACTCTTTTTCTCCCAAAATTTCTAGCCAAGCTGTTATACCACTCCTCACTGTAGAGACAGGCCACCTTATGACTGGATGGCCAGGATAAACCAAAATGGTTGCTACCAAGTTAGCACCCTTCCGGTCCAACACCTGATTTGATACTGCATGCTACTCGCACTGCATCTTTCACTATTGCAACAGAAAGGGATTTGAGCGTTACATTAACATGTAAATCTGCTGACAGGGCGAAAATGGGTTAGACTGAAAGTTGGTTTTGTTCCCAAGTGATGATGTTTTTGCTCCTGTGGTCAAAACCATGAGCTATTACTTCAGGAAAAAGGTAATTTTGTCAGTACTGTTCATTTCATTTAATGATTTTTTTTTTTTTTTAATAACACCAGTAATACCACAAGCCAAACCAAAAAATGATCTGCTGGTAAAAGTTGTTACTCTTTTAAAGAAAGATGGGTGATACAGATACTCTGGAACATACTTTGTAGTGAAGACATGAAATGAACTTAATAAGTACAATCAGTTCAAAGGGAGCCTACAGGGATACTCTATACGGTATTACTGTACTCTAATAGTGAATGCCAAAATTAGATAACTCACAACAGTGAAATTAAGAGTCGGGATTATACAATAAAACTTTATCCCCTAAAATATAAAATACAGAAGAGTCAAGAAAACATCTTCTCTCTGACATAACCACTCAAGCAAAATCCTATACAGAGATTCAACTCATTGTAGCAGGTGTCCTTAAGATGTTTTACTTATGCTAATTGGTAAGGTGATTTATTTTAAAAATGACAGGAATGTATGTTGCTGATACAAGGTGCATCTCTGCCAATAAATTCTGCTTTTTTCTGCCCTATGAACATAGCTACTTTAATGTGGACCCACCAACCAACTCCAGCATGCCTTTTCACACCACAACTATTCCATCTTATTTACATACTTTGACATTTCCTCTATACCCTTTAAGATTCACTTGTGTCTGTTAGGTAATCAACAGTCACAACTGACTCAAAAGTTCCTGTAACTGAAGCTGAAGTGTAGGTGTAAATTCAAAACACCTTATTTGTACTCAGTGATAATTATCTTTTCACTCTTAAAAAGAAGTCACTTAAAGGCGGTACAGATCATGCAGATATGACTTCATAATGTATCGTAAATATTTGGCAATACTTAAATGCAAGTAGTACATACATAAGATGAAGAACAATTCTGAGCATTTCTTATGAAATCATTTCTAACTTCTAATCACCTGCAAGAAAAGAAATGTCCCTGTGATAAAACGCTGTATCAAATAAAAGACCTTCCCAAAGATCCAGAAAAACTACATTTTTTTGCTGACTATTAACAACGCTACGTGTAGTGAATCGTTCACTGGAATTAAGACAATGCCTATTGCTATTTACTCTTCTGCAAGATAATTAATTTCACTCTAGTCACAGAAACACATACTAGCAATTGGTTCTTTTACTTCCAAATGAACAGACCCACAGGAAAATTGGCTTTTCCCTGTAAAACTTAAAATCAACTCGATCAGGCAATGTGTCCACTGAAGATGCCAATCTGAATAAAGTCTCCTCTAGGGACAGTTACTATCGTATGTGTGTTCACGAACCTTCACGAACGAAGTCCTTCATGAACACGCAGCTGTAAGTGCCATTACCAAACTCAACCATTTACTTGAATTTGATAATTGCACTACCCTCATGAGCACTAGGTGTTTTCTCTGTTCCAGTCACAAGATGAATTACTCCAAAGCCAAACACTTACTCTGCTCATAAGTTATCACCTTCAACCTTCTCCAGCAACTGCGGTCCACTATCAAATGTGTTTGCTATAGTTATTTAATAAAAGTTACACCCTGCTTTGATGACATGCACTAATGTGTAATAGTTGCCAAACTGGATCTATTAAGTAGGTTACTAGGTACAGTTGACATCAGTTCCTTGATGGATTATCTTGTTAAGGAAGCCATTATAAAATCACTTCTGATGGGGAACAGAAATGATATTCACATAGAAAGGCCAAATTCTGATCCCATTAGAGTAAATGGCATAGAATTTTTGCCCAGTGCATTCATATTTGTAATAAAAAATAAGGTCTACAAGGTTACCTGCTCCAGTGAAAACATTGAGTGAAAAGAACTTATTGTTCATAGACAAATGGAAAAGTAGCTTTAATATATTCATATCTGAGACACAGGGCATCTTCTGGATGGACAGCTTCCTATTTCTAGTGACTTAATTCCTTGTCAAGTCGGCCCCTTAACCAATTCCCTTGAATCACTCCACCATTTGTCAAGAGTAGCCAACAACCTAAAGCAAGTATGATATAATACGCAAGTCAAGAAATTGTTACATTCTCTTTCCAGTAACTCAACTATTTCACTAGAAATATTTTCTGATAAAATAAATATATTCTGCTAGTGCCCAAAGACTTAAAGTGGGTTGCCTGAGAGACAAGACTGGAAGAATTAAGCTAGGGCTCTCTTTCACACAAGGAAGATTGTAATTCAGTTGAATCAAAACCTATAAGGTTTCTTCTCTTTCCTTGCTTGAAAAAGTCTCAATCCATGAAGAATAAATTTTTCATTGACTGCTGAGACAGACTTTCATTCAGGATTATGAGCAAAGAAACAAATCCTGAGTGGTAAGTGGTCAAATTAGCATTCTGACTTCATAGGAACACTTGCTCCGGGCATGGGGCTAGCAGATACTCCCTCTGTTAGGGTCTCAAGACCTGACAGCCACAACACCTCTCCTGGCATTTTCATATTCTGAAGCAGAATTCACTCACAGAAGAGAAACTAGCCCCTGTATTTTTAGTTAGGTTAGCACTTAGTACAGGTCCCCTCCATTCTTCCGATGAACAATGTCACGTATTTATAATATCCTTATAGCTACATATTTGTATAATAATGTGCATACATTTGTCTTCTTCCTTTATTGCCAAACTAATACTTGCCTGGATTTAGTTTTGCATTTTAATTTAATATGAAATTACACGTAATTACTTTCTGTAATAAATTTTAATTTGGAGTACTGATGAAGATGAAGGCCTCTGGCAAGATCTGGCTTTTCAAACTGGCCTGAACACCTTTCGAAAGCTATCTTGTGTGTTAGCACACTTGGGCCTACTTTCAAACAGAATTCTATTACTGGCACAGCTTTTTGATCGCTGTTTCAAAGTCTTTGTCTTTCAAACCAAGTTGCAATGACATTAGTAAATCTAGGGAGGGTTCTTCTTGTGCTTTATGTCTCCTTTGTTGAAGGATTTTGATCTCATTACCTAAAAGACAAAAATTTTGCTAGGACTATCTGCTGGCTCAATGAGTGCATGTGTTTGTTCCTTCTCTTCCGTCCTTCTCTTGTGTCTATCTATTGCTACAGCACTAACTATATTTTAAAGATTTTAAAATATTTTAGTTTTGCACTCAATTAATAATACAAGATAATGTGCTGTCTGATAAGAAGGATTAATAAGCCAAAATGAAATACAGTCTCTAGTTTCTCTGATTAATTTTAAAATTCCCATTATGTGGGACAGTGTGAATTCAGAAGTCATTTATCAGGTCTTCACATTATTGACAAAGAAAGTCAAAGTAGTACATGAGCTCCTATGATATCTAACTGATCATGGAATGAATTGGGCTATCCAGAAATAAAGGGACTGATTAGGTGATCCAATAATCTCTGATTTATGAAACAGAGATTCTACTTACTTACCAAAGTGATGGACATTGTGTGAACATACAAGGGGACATACATATCCATTTAAAAAGAGCTTGAACAAAATATTCAACTGTATGTCTTCAACTGTCATTGAAACCAATGACAAAATGTACCTTGTTGTCAGTATTCTTTTCCTTATATTACTCTTCGAGAAATTACAGATTCTGACAGGGAGAATACCAGCCAGTGCTCCATCTTGAATGTTCATGATTTGGTGGTAATTTAAACTATTAGGCTATACAGTAATAGTAGCCACATACTAAATAAGTATCACATTTTTTAAAAATAAAGAATAAAAAGCACCTTTTCGCTGCTTCTGTTGACAACAAGTCAACAGGAGAATAAGCAAAAGCCCTAAATACTGTCATTTCATTTTGGCACATGCTTAAAAAGTTGGAAGAACTGGCAGCTCTGCCCTCCATCACCCAACATCATTCACAGTACGCCCATTCCTTTTCAGTCTGTCTTTCAAGGGCCAATAAGCACACCGTAGTTGTATTTCAGAGCGCTTTGTTTTCTCAAAAAAGATGTCTTTATTAAAAGGCTCGCTTTTGTGAAGGGATTGTCTTGAGTCTCTGTGAATTTTCTTCCTCCCGCAGCCTGGGAGGGCCGGGCGCGGCCCGCCGCAGCCCCGAGCCCTGTCAGGCAGCAAGCTGCCGCGGGGCCCCGCCGCTGCCCCTGCTCCCGCCGAAACCCTTTCCCGCCCGGAGCGCGTTGGGCTCGCTGGGGCAGTGCCAGCCCCAGTGAGTCACTCGCTCCTCCTTTCTTGCACCTCAAGGAAAACAAGATTGCTCCCCCGATTCCCTGCATGTCGTGCTGAGAGGAGTCGGCACTAGTGGTGCTTCCTCCCTGCTAGCTCGAGCGCTGAAACAAACCAACAAAGCTCTTACCTCCCCTGCTGGAAACCGCTGTTCCTACAGGCGGCGTGTGAGGGGAGGGAGGCTTTGCCGAAGAACAGGGGCACCGGCATGGACGCTCCCTGTGTGCCGTGGATTCGAACACATTTATCGCTTCCCGGGGCAGGAAGGCGAGGAGGGAGCGGCAGAAATCCCCCCGAGGGCCCGGGGGAGGCGAGGCGGGGGGAGATGGGCCCAGAGGCTTTGCCGAGCCACAGATCTTAAACATCAAGTTTTCTCACGTAGGGCTTTCTTAAACTGATACCTTTCGGAAAGTAAGCCATTTTATGGTTTAGTTGTTTTCATTTTTGTGTATGGTAGAGTTACGATCAAATTTTAACAAGGAAGAAAAACGAGTGTGAAGGTAAAATAAACGTGTTGGCTAGAAATATGCCTCACAGCCAGATATTTTGATAGATGGTGACAGGCAATGTCTTCAGACAGAAGGTCTAAGCATGGTTAATTACCAACAAGAAATACTCAGCATGCAGGTCATCTAATTAGCAATAATTTTCCATAGTTAATTTTCTAATGCTATTTTTTATAGAGATGTCCACACATAGTAAAAAACAAACAAACAAACAAACAAACAAAAAACTTTTTGCTTGCATAAACTCATGATCTGCCCCCTCATAATGAAGTTTATGTAAGTATCACCTCTTACAAGTCTGTTCTTCACTCACTGAAAATACATAATCTCATTAACAATAATAGAAATTGAGTTTATGCGTCAAAAAGAGAAAAGATCATAAGTAATTTAATCACTGCCTGTGATTAACCCTGCTGAAGCAGAAACATTGATAGCTTTTCCTTTTAACCAGAGGCTGTATCTTCTGTGTTGCTCCAGAGATAATAGAAAGTATGTTCTATTTTTATGAGGATTGTAATCGTAGTATTTAGACATCTAGAAGTCACTATAACTCATGCATTTTGTGCCACTGATAATGCAGATTTGTTCATTACTGGATACCTTTCTCAGCCTAGTGTTTAAGTCTGCCAGGAAACTCTTCTTGATATTAAGTCTTTTGTTGTTGTTGCTTAGCTTTATTGCTGATTTTAACAATACTTTTTTATTTTTCTTAGGTAGCTCTTTTCTGCCCTATACTAAGAAACATGTATCTCTTTTACCTTTACCAGAAATTTGTATTTTCTTCTTATCTTTTTGTCAATTTTAATCCTTTCTGCTGCTTTTTGGAAAAGATGCACTCCTGCTCTGATCAGTTTGTGTGATGCAAGCCTCAGTCACCAGGTGTGACCACAGACAGGATATGCACTGTGTCCGGGTCTGTTTACCGCAAGTCAGATTTGGTGAGAAAGTGTGATAGGATTTTGTATTACTTTAGCTGGAATAGTTATGTTATTTCTTCGGTTTTCACTTGCAGGATTCTTGGATGCCTGCTTAATCTCTGGAATAAAAGCTCATATGTCCAGATAGTCTAAGCAGTAGACCTGATGATACAGTTTGGGCAAGAAAAGACAAGATTTTGAGCACTGTCCAGCTTCCTAAGTAAAACTGTACCATGCCCATCTTGATGAGTATCCAGTTTGATGAATGATGAACACCCAGAATCAATTGGCTACTGACAAAGACAGCGTCCCTTTCGTTGGAAAGGTTGTAAGGAAGAGCAGGTTCCCAAGTGGGTGTGCTTTACATGTCTTTATTAAGATAATAGTCTCCATTTTTCAGATAAAATATTACAATCAAAGAAGTGCTTGTAGGGGCTCCATAGTCTCTTATTGACTGAGATTATTCTGGTTATTAGTTTATTCATGTTTCTACACTGTCCTGTTTCTCAGTAACAATTCAAAGACGCTAAAGAAGTGCTTTACAAAGGCACTTAGAACTGCAAGTCATGTGTGCATCCAGACTAGTTTGATTGTACACATAGTCATGGTGTCTGTGGTAATGACCTGCTTCCAGTTCTGAATGACCTTTAAAAAGGAGGTCTTTTATCTGACTTTGTATCAACTTCTAACAATTACAAGCAGAGCGGGTATTAGAGCAACATATATATGTGGTACATTTGTAGATGACAAGGGGTTCGTGTGGAAAATAAAAAAGGTCTATAATTTGTAATTTAGGATCATGTCATTATATACAGGGGAAAATAGGTTGAATTAACATTGGCTAAGAAATCCCATTTTTCCTAACCTTAAGGATAATCACAGAATTATGCTGTGGTATTCTGTTCAGCCTCATGTCCACCTCTCATATCCTTTCTGCTGTCTAATGTCTAATGTCTTAATGTCTCTAAAACAAGTCCGTTTTCTGGAGCAGCTCTTGTGAGAGGCTGCTCCCAGGACCCTGCTCAGAGACCTGTTCCCTTCCACTTTGCCTTCGGTTATCTCTGCTTGTTTCCTTCCATACACTTCTGGTTATAGCTGCGTTCTTTTCCGTGGTCATGCATTTGCAGAGGTCATTCTTCCATAAGTAAGGACCAGTCCTTATTTGTGCTTGCTTGTCCAACACAGGGCATCAGTTGCATTAGTAATGCATCAGTTTCACTTGTATCTTTTGTTATTACTTGGAAAGCTGCATTCTCTGCAGCATCAATCTCATCTTGTTTTGGACTATTGGTAGTTGTGGGACACAACACACTGAGCACGTGTCCTCTTGAGAACTGTCTGGAAATACTTACTGTGTCTTTTACTTAGGGTCCTCAAGTTTGACTTCAGTTTTTAATTTACTTTCCATATATTTGTTCCATGGCAGATCTCCAGGTCCTTACAGAATTACAAAATACCATTGGTTTTGGCATTATACCCGTTGCTAAGAATTCACTGACAAGGATCAAGGAAGAGAAGAAAACAACCTGCCAGCTCAGGTAGCTTATCCTAACATTCTGCACTGCAGTGTTTCAGGAATCCCAGCTGTCCTACCAACAGGCACAGATCAGCGGTGGGTTTTACTGTGTTACACACCCTCCTTTTTGTGCTCGTCCACAGCATGCGGTGAAGCACCCATTGCAGGGACTTCAGGTAAGGAGGTCCTTGTGTTCTGGTGAAGTGCATTGACCCTCAGAGATAAGGGCTGTGCTTACGTGTTACTGATCTGTTGCTGCTGAAGTTAACACAATACAGTGCAGAGTCAGATACGGATGTTCCAACACTACCTTGTCTCTGTTTTCTGTTTGCTGTATGGTGTTGTAAAACAAGGCTCATTACAGTAATATAAATCAAACAGTACTCTTGATTGCCCCCAGTCTTTTCTCAGTCCCACAGTTGAGATGCACTGTGGAGTTGAAAACAACTGAAACTATGATCCAAGGGAAAACAAAGCTGAGCATCAAAGTGAAAACATAAACAGCTGTCTTTTAGAAGTAAGTATAATGGACTGGAACTCATTTCTTGTAAGCCACTTGAAAGCTGTTTGATAATTATAAAAATATTTATAGGCCAAGTTGACTTCCTTTGCTTATTCCTGGGAGACTGTAGATGGTGTATTCTTTAAGCAGGAAACTTTGCTTGCTGGAAACCTCATTATGATTTGCATGTTTTCTAGTCTCTCTAGTAAAGGACCTAAACCTGATCAAGAGCCTGTTTCTACAAGTACTACCTAGTAATTGAAATAGAGTATTCACAGCAGAATACTGTTTCTGACTTAATTTCTCAGTAGGATGGAAGCACGGTAGATTATTATTTTCCTTCTTGCAGGCAGAATTCATAGGTGTTGCAGCAGGCGCTTTCATCAAATCCAGCTACGTGCTCCAAGTGTCATTTTACAGTACGTGATACTTGCTGTGGTATTCATTCTGGATGCACAAAATTGCCACTGAGTGAAATTTAAACACATATTTGCATAAATTAAATGTTTTCGGCTGAACAAGTCAAGGTGGATAGAACTAGAATTCTGAATCCACAGTCTGCAGTCCGGAGTACTTGTCAGTCTTACTGACTCAGAGATTTGTGGGTGGTCTGCTCTTACTGGGAGCACAGCTCTGGTTATTTTAACACCAGCTTTTCTGTTGATTTCAGTGGAGCCTGATTTTTATGGCAGACTATTAGTGTCCAGAATTATTCTGCCTATCTTTAGTCACTTAGAGATACATCAGCAAGGAGCATAGTTGTTAAGGTCCCCATGTAGTCAACAGGAAGAAATTGTCATCTCCCTATGGCTATTAATATCTCAGCTGTTGTAAAACTGTTGTGGAGAAGTGCCTTCCTAGCTCTGTTAGCTACAGAGTGAGCCTATGGTGCACAGACTTCCGACTTCAGGGAGATTTGAAAAATAATATGTAAAGGCTTAAATGTTCTTTAACTTGAAATGTCTTGGTACGTGCATCTGCTTAGATTTAGGCATAAAAATACTTGCCTCTTGATATTGTATATTCAAATAACTTGAAATAACATAACCCTATGTAAACATCTCATACTTTTAAGGTATTTGATAAAAAAATAGAAATTATGGCTACAACACCTGAAATTGCTGGAAGGAAGCCAATTTCTTGCCAACGTTATCACCTAGTTGTCTGGCTCACCACTTTCACTAAATTTTTCTTTTCTTCCATAGTTATTTAGTTCCTGTTACTTGTGGTTTTACCTGGCAGGCAGCTCAGCACCACACAGCTGTTTGCTCACCTCACCCCTGGCAGGATGGGGGAGAGAACTGAAGAAGGGCAAAGTGCAAGAACTTGTGGGTTGAGATAAGGTCAGATTAATAAGGAAGGAAGAAAAAGGAAAAAAAGAAAAAGAAAGGAAGGAAGGAAGGAAGGAAGGAAGGAAGGAAGGAAGGAAGGAAGGAAGGAAGGGAGGGAGGGAGGGAGGGATGCGCAACGCAATTGCTCACCACCAGCCCAGCGATGCCCAGCCAGTCCCCGAGCAGTGGCAGCACCCCCCAGCCAACTCCCCCAGTTGTATTGCTGAGCATGCCGCCACATGGTATGGGACATCCCTCTGGCCAGTTTGGGTCAGCTGTGCTGGCTGTGTCCCCTCCCAGCTCCTGGTGCACCCCCAGCCCCCCCGCTGTTGGCACCAGAAGCAGGAAAGTCCTTGGCTCTGTGTGAGCACTGCTCTGCAGCAACTGAACATCGGTCTGCTACCAACAGCACCATACCAGCACTATGAAGAAAATTAACTCTATCCCAGCCCAAACCAGGACACTGTTCCAGACTTCCTCCTCCTTATTGTGCTCCCCTTTAATAAGAGTTAGCATGAAGTAAGGAGCATGTGAGTAGGTGGGAATTACAGAGCCAGCTTACTCCTCATTTACTAAGCGATGGCACCGTGACAAAACATAAAAAGGAAAAATATTTTAACTATATATCCTATCACTTTAACTTGTATTAGTTGTGATGTGTTTACAGTGGCACCTAATATTTTTATGTTTCTTTTCCAAAGGATGAGAGAAGCAGATGTAATTACCTTTCATCAAAATAATTTCCATCAAGATTGAGTCTTGGCACCGGGAGATAACACACTGATATACTTATTGACTCCTGTGATTTTCAACCTGCTCCCCATTTTTTTCATGCCATTTCTCACCAAGGGTGTTCCAAAACACCCAGAGAGCACTGGGCTAGGAAGACAGCTGGAACTTTTCCATTTCTCTCTGTTTAGCAAGACAAGAATTGAATGATGGAATCAAGAGTACCGGTGAGTTTTCTGACACCATAACAGATAGGCCAGGGCGTGTTAGTTGATTACAGCAGTTTTGCCAAAAGATAGATTGGATCAAATGAGTGCAGTTACACAGTAAATCACCTGGAAGTTCAGTTGACTGAATAGTTTTAAAGAAATACAGAGGATCTGTTATTGTTTTGATCACCTGAAATACATCTGGATGCCTCCTCTAGTCCATTAAAGAAATATATTATCAATTTGCACATATATTGAATCCTTATCCAAATGTGTTAGAAGTTATCAATGTTTTGTGCATTTTGAAGAATTCACCTGTTCAGAAAAAGCAAGCCCTATCATATTCCAATGTAACTATTTTTATACAGGCCAACATTCCTCCAAATATTTCTTATAAAATATTCATTCATAGACCTATTGCAGACACGTTTGCCAAAAACACTGATGACTGTACAAAACTGAACCCCAGGCAGATGCTGCAAGAGAAGATTTTTGGAAGGAGCTGGATGATGGCAGCAGCTGGTACAAGCATACAGAGAACAACGTTTGGAGACTTCTTTCTGTCAGAGTAAGCAGAGAAAAAAGGTTCAAGCATGCCTTTAATTAAGTGACGAGTAGTTTATTACAGCAACAAACTATAAAAGACCCCTCAGCTACATCTGTAATGCAGATGCTGTAATGAAAACAGGAAGCAGTGAAGTACCAGAGAGACAGGCTGAAAGCCACAGCCATTAAGGGCTTTGGGAATCAAAATAATAATAATAATAATAATAGAAAAAAAAGAAAAAAAAAAAAGTTTGAAACTGTTAGAACAAATACTGTGGGAGTTAGATGGAAAGGGTTGACAAGGACAGTAAGAACAATGCAGACAGGGAGCCCACAAGCTTCCTTCCATGTTTTACATAAAGTAATTGCTAATCCAGAACCGAATGATGACAGAACATTGTTGCTTTATGTTATCATCGTATATCCTGAGGAGAACCACAGTCTCAAAGGTCTTTGTTATCTTTCCGTATATGTCTACCTTAACACAATACCTCATGTATTGTCATTGCCTTGCGAGACCTTGCATGTAAATGACAGAATTAAGATAAACAGATAAGAAATAATTATAAACAGTTGTGTGTCACATGGTGGTTTGCACCCACAGTGGTTTTCACAGACCTAAATAAATTGGTTTAAAACTGGTTTTAATTACACTGGTAGGACTGCTATGTGCTGATAGGGCATCAGTTAGGCCTCAGTTTCTGTATTTTGAGATAGCCAAGGGGCTTTTCATGTGTATGATATACTTATGTATTGTGCAATGTATAGGCGTGTTAACATACATTATCGACTGATTAGGGCAGTGAGTCAAAACAGCAGAACAAAACAGAATCAAAGAGTCAGATTCTGTTGTCATTTACACTTACATAATTGAAACTGATGTAATTTAGGATTCATGCTGCTGTCTGGAAAAAATGGCCAGCAAACTGTACTTAAAAGCCAAGTATAGCCTGATTTTATGAGAAATATTTATTAACAATACAGCAATATTCAGTAAAAAATAGAGCGATGCCATCAGATTATGTCTCATAATTACAGAAACTAGCTAGTTAGATGTGCAATCTTAGGGAAAGTTAATTCTCTTCTATCTTCATTTCTGTAACACAAAAAAGAACTGTCTCTGGCTTTGATTAAAAAAAAAAAAAAAAGCATTATAAAGATTTGTAGCAGGTATAGACAATGTTATTTTAAATAGCTAAATATCTTTACTTTCATTTCCATTCTGTTGTTTAGAGTTCCAGTTTGTCAGGTTACAACACGATCCACACAAGTTGTCTCAGATTCCACGCCATATTCCACGTATTGCATAAATGGGTTTCCTTCTAACTTCAGAGTAAGTGTAGCTGGAGCAACCTAGCAAGAAAACTAAACCAGTTCTGATTAGAGTAGGAGTTACTGTCCTGACAAATCCAAACATCCGAGCACCAGAAGCACTGCTCAGGAAATGGTGTTACAAGAGGACTTTTTGCTGCAATCTGTACCCATTTCAGGGAAGAGGCCACCTACGGACAGCGACTATCTGAAGGATCAGCTCTCAGCCTGGAAGAGCTGTGTAATTCATCTTGGATTTGGCTCTAGCTAAAATCTGTCTATACTGCTGAATAAAAAAGGGGACAGGAAGTTTGCCACATGTCAAGCAAGTTGGATCCCTCATTCTCCAAATTGCTTAATAATCATCTCATTTCTGGGCTGTCTTTCGGACAGCACCAGCTAGCTTTCTCTGAGATGGTTCACTCCAGGAACAGGGCCCCAAAAGGACAGTGCACTGCAGGAGGCTCGGCTCCTCCCAGCCCCACACTGTCCCAGCAGGTCTTACATCCTCAAACACCCCCAGATAACCTCATGTTACATCCCGGTCATGCAACACAGCATTCAGCATCATCCTAAAACAACTGCAGGTTGCTCTGCAACAGTGTTATTTAATAAACTGACCAAAAGCCTTGTGACCTAAGGCAATAAAAACACGTGGTACCCAGAAGAGAGACAGACAGGGATCCATCCTTGGACTTGATCTGTAGGCACAGTCAGATAGTCTGCTGGACAAAAAGAAAGTACAGGTCAATGTGAAGGCAAGCAGAGTGAGACATACTAATGAGGTTCATTAGATATTGCTTAATTTTTTATGCCTGATTAGAGTAACTGTCTTAATTTTTAATGTTTTAATCGAATAAGCTGATGTTACTTTCACATTAAAGATTTGTGTAATTTAAGAGTTATTTCAGACATCTTGGCAAGCTTCATCGAATGAAAATCTTAAAAGAGGAGCACTGGTTTAGTCCTGAATACCAAACGCTTGAACACAGGTCAGGAGCGCTCTGAGTCTCTCCTCCATGAACGCATTTGATTTGAAATCTCCCATGGGAAGTACTTGAGCAAAGACACACTCTCCTGTTGTCAGATGTTACCTAAAACCTCCATGACATGTTAGGGGGCTGGCATCAGAGCCTGAGACTTGAGTACTGAAACTACATCTCTCTACCAATGGTTTGTTTTGATAAAACTTGTGGTGTACTGCCTTGCTGGTAAATTCCCTTGAAGAACAGGACAGATACGCTGTAGAACATGCATGCTGCAAACTTTAACTATGTAATTTTACATTGTCCTTTGACTGAATGAATGCACATTTAGTAATTATTGGGCCAAAATCCACTAGCAGATTGTTCAAAAGCAAGTTCATGGGTACAATGACTGGAAGTTTTCTGGAAATTTCAGGTAAGTCTTGAGAGATGAAGTACTAGTACCTAATTATGTTTCTTTTTATACAGCTCAAGTCTGTATAAAGCACTTCTGGATAAAGTTTCCAAAGCTGTCGTTCTCTGTAGTGGCCACAGGGACCTGAGAAACACCTACAAATACATTCCTTGTCTTCCATAAATAAAAATCCATCTCTACGGGAAATCTGAAGAACTCTCTATCACAGATGCGGGTAGTTTTAGGGCACAATATCTGGAGGCAAAGCTGTTCTTCATATACAGGTCTTACCACCTTTCATAAGAATCTAAAAGATCCTTGTCCAGGTGTTAAGAAATTAATGTAAACCCAGGAATCTTCTCTCCCTTTATTAAGGTTATATACTGTAAAATATGCTATAATCATTAAAACAAACAAACAACAACAACAACAAAAACCACGGGAATCGTAAGTCTGTGGCTTCATATGTGGGACCAGTGAGAACTGAAAAGACTAAAGTCTCTTGGTATACTTACATTCTTTTTTTTTCTTTTTTTTTTTCTTTTTAAGATAGAAGTATATTAAATAGGTACTTCAGTAATATATGTATATATGCTTATGTAATGGACATGGAAAAAAAACTACTTAACCTTCCCTTGTTAAATGATGCACCTAAATCACAGCTGTGTGGTCTTCACACAGCTTAAGGAGCTGCGATTTTGGCACTTTAGGTGTTGACATTTCACACAACATAAAAGATTTTTTCCAAATACTAAGAAATTCATCTTGCCCACAAGAAAAATCTGTTCCATCATGCTGATCAAGGCGTCACAGGCTGAAGAACTTTTTATGCTTGATAGCTGTCCAGCTTTCAATAAAACTAGTTCCAGCTCTGATGCAGAAACACAACTACATTTTAGGAGATGGCTTCACTTCTGCTACACTACTTGTTTCATGGCCAGAGAACAAAAATTCAAATCTGTAAATTCAGTTTTCTCTGCTTTTGTGAAAGGAAATATTGTGTGGGTGTAAAACAGGGACTTTGCGTGAACAAATCAAGGTACTGAAAAATTTCTACAAGTCAAATACTTGTTCTCTAGGGCAGAATTTTCCTGCACTTGTATGTAGAATAGTACTTTGGGAACAGAGGGGTGACATCAATAACTAGCATTCAGGATATATTGTCCAGAGGTACAGCCAAACTGCATATGCCCTGTCACTGGAAAACTTTCTTTCGCAGTAGTTAAAAAAGCACGCAGTCTCCCCCTCCACTCCTTCCTTCTGCCAAAGGAATATACACAGCATAATTTTAGTTCCTTTTTAATCACACACACACAAAATTATTAAAAAAACAATACAAAACAAAAAAACCTACTCATCTGTGAAGAAAAATAGTACATGGTTGAATTCTGCAAATTAACAGACAATCCTCTAGAAACAGTCATCTGCCATTCTGCACCCATGTTGCAACACTGCTGCATCCTGTAAGGGGCAGGGAATACAGTGCAACATAGCCAAGGAATTTTTAAAAGAGCAGAGGACTTATTCACAGCTCAATCCAAAAAGGGAAGTTGCTTCAAAATGGGCATCTTTTATAGGTATTTGCATTTTCTTATGGAGCGGGACGGCCTGCTCCACCATGGGCCTCTCCACGGGCCGCAGGGGAACTTGTGCTGCGGCGCCTGGAGCCCCTCCTGCCCTCCTTCTGCACTGACCTGGGTGCCTGCAGGGCTGTTCCTCTCTCATGTCTCACCCCTCTCTCCCAGCTGCTGTTGCCCAGCAGATTTTCCCTTCCTTCAATCTGCTCTCCCAGAGGCCCAACCAGCGTCGCTCCCTGGCTGGGCTCTGGCCAGCGGCGGGTCCCTTTTGGAGCCGGCTGGAGCTGGCTCTTGTCTGACCTGGGGCAGCTCCTGGGCTCTGCTCACAGAGGCCACCCCTGCAGCCCCCCCACTACCAAAACCTTGCCACCTAAACCCAATACAAGAGGGAGGAAGAACAGCTATGTCGCTGAAAAAAGGGAACGCTCCAGGGCATGAAAGGGTGTAATCACTTTGAACCACACATTTTTTGGACACATGTACAGCAGTGGGGAAAGGATGCAGGAAAGGGGAAACCAGAAGTTGTGTGAGCCCTTAAAGGTATCAGTGAGTGACATTATTCCATATGCAGCTCAGAATGCTAAAATATAGGTGTACTTACAGTGTTAACATACAGGATAGATGATGGAAGCGTGCATTATGTGAACGCCACATTAGCCTTCTCATATCATCACGATACAGGTAAGATTTCCAAGTGTGAAGGGAAAAGAAGCTAAACCCTCCATTACACAGTTCCCAGCTTTCTCCCTGTGGTTTCACTCTCCCAGGGAGCCACTCTTCAACCTACTTGCCAAAATGAACAATTTTATTTAGTGCTAATGTTTCAGTGTCACCATTAAGTGCTACTATTAGGCAGGGTCTCTCAGACCCGTTTCAGGCTATGCATACATTATACAAGACAACACTGCTGCCTTATATTAAGTTCTCAGGGATGAAAGTAGCAGTAAAAATGTACAGTGCCGTCATTTACCAGTCACACAAGTAGGCAGATTTGGAAACCACCTGTTTACAAAGGTTTCTCTATTGATCCTTTACCACTGAAGCATTACCACACATGCAGGTATGGAATAACAATATTCGTAAGAAGTACAATGAGTAACATGTATAACAGCGCATTATTCCGTGAAAATACGAAGCCCAACATTTTAGCATACTCAAAAAATAGCAGTAGTGAATACACTTTATAAACTCTGAATTTCATAGTAACATAGAATTAGCGGCCTAATTAATTCACAGTTACTGGGAAAATTATTTTCAGTTGTTTTCATCTGTAAGAACAACGGACATTTTCAGATCTGCACTCACGAAGACGGACATCCTTGTTTTATCTGAATAGGATGCATCTCACCAAGTGAGCAGTTTGATTTGATTCCTATTCATAGGACAGTGTTCTTCGCTGATAGAAAAGTTCAGTCAGGGTATATCATTCAAATTGGTTCACCTGCTAAAACAGTGGTACACTTACAGTTCACACTCTTGAGGACATTTGTCCAACAGAAGTTACACCAGAAACAGCTAATTTTAAACAAAGATGTTGCTATCTTCAAAAAATCAAAAACCGTCAAAAACTCTTCACCTTCATATTAGATCATGGGCTCATTTTCCTTAGAAATGATCTTTTCTAAATGTGTTTCAAATTACTGAGACAAATTCCAAGAAAAAAAAAACTAAACAGGTAATTTAACTTGTTTTCATGTATCTGTAGCTTACTAATATAGTAAACATATACAAGACTTTCAAATATTAATCCACCTTATCTTCAGAAGTAGCATTTTGTAAAAGCCATCGTTCAGAATTGCATTTCCACCCAGGCTTAGTTTTCTATTCTTATACAACCAAAGCGTGTACCTATAGACAATGCACTTTTGCAAACTATTCACTTTCTAATTTAAGAATTAAGGAATTGTTGGAACAAAAATAATTAGAAAGCACAGTCTTTGATGGTTACTCTTTGGCTACATGAGGCTTTGCATAGATAACTTGACAATTCTCTCAAAAACATTAGATTAGTTGAACACAGATCTCATATTAACAGTATTGTGTCTTATTAATTTTGACAGTGTTTTGGAAACTCTAGGATTTGTTAATAATTCAAACTGCTTTCAGATGTTTGCCAGCTAACTGGTGTTTGACTGCTACAGAAGCTTACAAATAACGTAAGCAGGTTTCAATTACAAAGTTTACCTGCATTTTTATTTGCATTTCGTTCAGCTTGAACAATGAAAATATATGGGCATTCAAAATCTAGACACTAAACACCAAGTTAACAGCATTGCAGAGGAATAATTAAATTAATTATTTCCTCTGAAGTTAGACTTTCCTTAGACAATTGCATTAATATTAATGGTTTTAATGCTTGTTTTAAATAACAAAACTAAATTGCAGCTCAGCAAGATGAAAGTACTCCTTTTCAAGTGGAGCACCTGTAACTCAAGAACAAAGGACAGGATCTGCCAAATGCTTTTATGCAACATTCATTTGTACGATTAGCTAGAGCTTTAATATAAACAAACAAACAAACAACAACAACAACAAAAACCACACAGAAAAAAATTGTATAGAACTTCCACTATAAGAAAAACTTCAGGATACACGATTGGATTTTTTTAATCCACACTTAAAAGTAAAAACTCTTCAAGTGATTTTTGTTCAGTCCTTTCCTACTTGTCAGGTAAGTTTAATTTTCAGAGAACACATCACTGTATTCCTGCATGACAGTTATTCCCCAGAGAAAAGACAGGACACACTTTTGGTTCCGAGGATAAACAGAAATTTATGCCAACTTCATCAAAACAAAATACAAAAGATTCATCTTGCTATGTTGACATTAACATATAAAACAAAGAAACAGCATAAAAACTGTGAGAATAAAATAAAAATCAATGAAATGTTAATTAGACCAGAAATTCTTCACTTACATTGCTGTAAAAATGCATGAAGTGTAAACTAGAATGAGAGTACACTAAATTTTATTCATATTTTTAAATATAGAGATGATTCAGGAAGACTTATTAAGTATACCAGTGAGACTGATTTGAAGGGATTCTTCTATTATCAGTATTCACTGACTACCCTTTTCATTTCTTTTATTTCAGAAGGAGCAATGTCTTCTGTAAAAATGTGTGCAACCAGAATCTTTTTTTAATCTTTTTTATCAAAATACAACTTCAATGTTTCTGAAAGGTATTCCTGATGCAGAACAACTATTTGCTTTAGAGGGATATCTTGTATGCTAAGCTTCACTGTATAGTCAGTCTATTTTATCGTGGAAGTTAGAGTTACAAAAACTAAGTATTTTTTATTGTTTTATAGTATTAAAGAAATGTTATAAAAATTAAGTACCAACATAATTTCAACAGGAAAAAAGCAGCAGTATTATACTTGGCTCAAAGATCATATCTGTATAAAAAAGCATCCATTTAACTATGCAAAAAAAAACCACCAAGAACTTTCAGTTCATTAAACATGAAGTTCTCTTGTTTCCTTTTACACTTGTCACGTATCATCATCGTGTTATCTTTAAAGTATGTTCCCCCTTTTTGAAATACACTTTAGCTAGTTATTTCCTCACGCCTGGTTTTCAGATCATCCATTCTACACAGTCATGTTACCATACTGAATTATTATATGCAAGACCAAGCTATTTAATAGATAGACAAAAGTGATGAATCTCAAGCTTTAAGAACACTGTGCATGCAGTATGCCTGAGCAAAGTCCTTGCAAGTCACAAGGAACAGCAAAGCACTGGTTGTTTTATACTGTATGGTGTATGTGAGTGGAGGAAAAAAAAGAATGTTTTCTTGGTAACAGGTTATTGAAAAAAAAAACAACAAAAAACAACAACCCAAAACATCCACCTAATACCAATACATATAAACCTTTACAAGTTGACCTGATCCAATGTTTAATTGGGAAATACAAATACGAAATGTTTAGACACTTGCTGCTTAAAAATAGGTTTCTTCCAAAAACATACTAGATCCTTCCATGTCACACCCAGGGTTTCCATCCAGGAAAGAGCTGGCTCAGATTTTTAGGGTCCATGGCCTGCTGTATGAGGAGGTTCACCTGTCCTCCCACACTGAGCACTGTTCCCTCCTCAACGCCTTTCAGCTTCTCCTGAAGTCTCATCAGAACACGCTCAGCCACTTTGTTAAAACTCTGGTCATCACTGCTGGCAGAACGAAAAGAGAAAAATGGTGGCACTAGATACGGATCCTGAACAGAACAAGTAACGTTCAGTAACAGAATGGTAAAGCACAGCAACAGTGCCGTTGGCAGACAATACAAAAAATAAATCTTTCACCTGGCTTTTCTTTTACATTCTTGCGGATCGGCACCGAGTGTAGAGCTCATGTCAGCCTCATCCTCTGGTCTCTGCTGCAAATACAAAGCTTTCAAGGGGTTCATGGTCCAGTCAAAAAGGGGATCATAGAGAAGCACCTACACAGTAAATAAGCACGCATTTAATTTAGACTGTTAATTACAGCCAGCTCAGTGCCCTAACAGGAAGAGAAACGTTCAGCTGGTGATGCCCATGCTAACCATAATATTAGATTTTTTTTTCTTTTTTTGAAAATCCAATAGAATTGGACTAAATTGTTTAGTAGACAATCTAACAATAAAACCACATCCAATCATTTGCAGGTGTCTGTGTTCTTCATATTTGACTCAGTTTTGACACTCACAGCAATGAAGAGGTCATTTTTTAATACACTTCTAGGCACTAAAAATAATTATTAATTTTTAATGCATAGTATAAGCTGCTTAAGAGTTTAATTCGCTTCTCTGTGACTTATACAGAGAGGATTTAATTCATTTGGCACTACTCATGCTAGGAATGTTGTTCTGTGGCTAGAAGATAGCCAGAAATATTTTAGATACTGAACAGGGAAAACTGTATTCCTGAAATGAATAGTTCCCATAGGAAGTACAGACTGGGCTTGATTTTATTGAAGATTACATGAATTAACAAATCTGAAAATTCAACAAATGAAAATTTAACAAAACAACAATAACAACAACGAAAAACAAATACAAAAATTCAAATACAAAGATGAGACCTTGAAGATATTGTGGCAGCTTGCTATTGGGAAGAATGAAAGAAGTTACCTCTACAATCGTCAGCAAAGCTTCTTGAGAATTTCTCATAACAGCCATTGTTTTCTCACAGCATCTAGAAAATATTTTACTGTATTTTTAGATTCTTTACGGTAAAATGAAATGGTATTTTCATCATTTAAGAAATGGGTACTTGTACCCTTCTTAAAGGTTAATTTCTAACATACAAGTAACCTCTCTGTTTCAATTTTAAAACAAAACCAAGAAATTTAGAAATGTAAGACCAGAAGGAGACTATATAGAGCAGTGATTACCTGTTTCACTGTCTGAAATGTTTCTATGTGCAGAATTAACCACTGCGTTAACACTGATTGTTGTGGTATGCCACAACGGCAGTATTGCTTGGCTGGATGAAAATGTGTGCGCCAGAGGTGCTCTGCAAGACGTCAGAGAGTCTTGGTAGGGTATGTCTACATGAAATGAGCAGATCCAGTAGCCAGAGACACTAAGCTATTTCTGAAATCTCTCCAACAGCTTTAGATACAGAAGTTGCTAATTACGCTCACTCCCAAATGACCTAGGCTTCTGAAAGGAGTAAGAAACTTTCCTTATGAGACAGGTACTCTTCAGTGAAAGAGGGGTTAGGCCTCCTTATCTACTTCAGGATACAAAGTTTACTGATTATGTTCACACCCAATCTTGAGATGACTTGTTTATACACTTACACCTATACTGTTAATTATAGATCAGTATGGCTAAGGCAGAAACAGCATCTGTATCACTAACTGTATTTACTTCTGCCAAACAATTCATGTTTTTCTGTATCATGGGACAGAAGTTTCAGAAGTAATAACAGTGAATTTACTGTTACCATGACAGCATCATGGTTAGAACAGAAGTGGCAGTGATTGTTCCTTCACGGGACAAAGGTACATCAGGAACTATTTATTACTGCTACCTTACAAAGACAATGCTTATGTTACATGTTTTTGAAAGACATGAAATTTAGGGGTTGCAAGCATGAACATCACTAAAGTCTCCAATGAGAGAAATGCCCTGAGTTTTAGGGCCCTCTTGGGTCATTCACATGAAATAAGATGGAAGTTAACAGAAACTCATCCTTTCGTGGAGTTTTCTGTCTTGCAGCTCAAATCTATTGCGAGACTTATTTTTGCACTTGCAAAGCGGTATCAAATATATGAAGCAAAAGAGGAAAAAGACCACAAATTACTTAAATAAAACTGATCGGAAATATGAGAGCAAAATGATTTGAAGAAACTCCATAGCTCGAATATATAGTATAGCTCTAAAGGAAGGACATAGCTCTGAAGGAAACAAATCCCAGCAGTCTAAATTGAGGGATGAAATTTAGCTGTGGAGCTTTTGGAAGCACGGATTCACCTCTGAGTTCCACAGGAGGGTGACATTAACCCATTACTTAGTGAAGAATATGAGACACTGAGTAACAATAATGAAATTTGTAACTGGTTACATGAATAATAGTGTATGATTTAGAGGTTAGCATTTAGGTTTGGATATTATCAACAGAAATCTAAGTCTCCCCTCAAGCATTGAGACTATTTAACATAAAACAACCATAATGCCAGAAGTACACTACTGCTTCCTTACACCTATGCAATATATGCTCACTTACCTTCTGAAGACTCCTTCCACTCCAGTAATACCCATTCCATCCACAATATCCCTGGTTAATCTAAATGGAACAGTCTCTGGTGTGGGAAGGATTTTACCTTGCTCAAAAGCAACTCCTAAATGAAACAATAATATATGTTTTAAAAAATGTTAAAGTAAATAAAAATGAAAGCTCTCTTATCTGTCCCACTTACCCAAATCTATATGCACTAGTTCTGCAGTTTGTTCATCTATCAGGATATTCTGAACATGTCTGTCTCCAAGTCCAAGTATGTAGCCGACTATAAGAAAAAGGTAAGTCCTGAAACCATATTTACATGCCATAAAATACAAGCAAAATTTAACAAAGAGAAAATTATTAGAATCAGCTTAACGCACGTAAACAAAAGTGAGACTATATCTTCACCCATGTAAACATATTACTCCAGTAAAGAGCAAATGACATTCCACAAATTAAAAAAAAAAAAAAAGGTTGACTGAATGCAATTGCAAAAGGGTAATTCTGATACAGATGTGTATGGTTTTATCTATTTCACAGATTTCTTTGCCCACTTCTCTTTGCAGATAGGTTAAAAAAATTCACAATTTTGAAAAAAAAAAGATAAAGAGCAAGCACACAGTAAAGTTAAGGATTTCTCATTATCACTGTTTTTAAGAAAACCTTTTAACTCACAGTATCATATGGTGATAATTCAGTCAGGGCAGCTCATCTATACCTAAATAGTGCCGGAGTGATTCTTGTCTAAATCAGTTTTTAAAATCTCCAGATTGTAAGATCTTTCATGTAAGCCTATTTCAGTGCTTTACTGTCCTTACACTTAGAAAACCTTCGCATGAAACCTTGCTGTTTTTTTTACTAGCTAATGGACATGGATTAATACTTCCTATAAAATTCTTTCATCTGAATTCTGCTAAACTGTAGATTTACTTCATTTTTCAGAAAAAAAGGGAGCGTATAAACAATATGCTAACATCTAAATAGGGTCTACTGCAATGTATATAATATACTATCAAATATCTTCCAGAGACACAATACAAAACTGAGTCATCCAGAAGAAATCCAGAATCTGTGTACATATACTTACTTACTGAAACAGAAAAAAATAACAAAGAAAAATGCCAAAGCTTAAATTTCAGCCATACCTAATGATGCCAGTATAAGGAAAGTAAAAGATTAAGCTTTTTCAGCTTTAAAACATTTGAGGCTACAGATGAAATGAAAAAACTTTAAAGCACAATAACAGAATTAGTCAGGTAAAAACTACCAGAACCTAAATATACAAACCACTATATAAAATAGAGAAACATAATTTAAATCTGTCTTTCTACTGCAGAAAGAGGGGGAGAAGAGAATCGGAAATTTTAATTACAAAAATAATGCTGGTGCTCTTGTGGGCATTCTTCCCCCACCTTTTCTGACACATGACAAAAGCTGAAAAGCCATTACATCTGAAATGGTATAAATTCTTTTTTTACAGAATTTAAAAATCCATGTTAATAGTTCAGTATAATACCTATAGAAGACGTAGCCACACTGCGAGTGTATGCCAATCGTTTTTCAAACCACACAGCTGGATCCAAGAATTTTTCCATGCAGAAATAACGAAACACAGGTTGAAAATTCTCACAGACCTTCACGAAGATGTTGTATTTCTCTTCAGAATGTTTCTTCTGTGCATCCTTTAAAGATACAAGAAACGTTTTCCCCACGATTGACTGCTTTGGAAGGAAATACATTCCTCCTTTCTACCCCTTCCTCCCTCACCCAAATGCTGTTCTCGCTCCTCTCTCTCAGCTATGAATTGTATTTTTTACAGCAATCATTAATGCACCTATTTGTCTGTTTTACTAAACAATTACATTTTCATACACTACTCATGGGCTATATGTGAAAAACACACTCCTGTTTCTTTGGTTCAGTGGCTGTATGTATTTTATAGGCACGCACAGGTACATGTATCTTGTTGGGACACGCTTCCCCCTGCACTCTCTTCTGCTGTTTTTCCAATGGCTTCGTGCAATTGTGAGAAAGTCATTCCCACTCATTCATTCACATGCAAAAGGTGTACACAGCCACAATTAAATACACTTTTATCCTGTTAATACTATACAGACTTGAAGTAATTTCTTACACAATTGTGGCTATGTAAAGTAACAGTGAAACTGTTTGCAAGGACAGCTGAGTCCATTTACTGTCCTTTGTATATGGTAGTGGTTATCAGGGTGGTACCTGGCATGAAGCAAAGATGTACATAATCCAAAAATGTAGTGATTTTAGCATGTGACTTGAGCTGACAGATCTGCATGCTGCCCTTAAATGGGACAGACTTAACCAGCCACATACACACCTGCTCCTCCTGTTTTTTTTTTTTTGCTCTTGCGCTTTTGTAAAAGTATGGTGAGGTGGTTTGCAGAACTAAACTAAACCAGCTGAATCCATCTAGCAGCTACCTACCATCAGAAGAAAGAACCCTCCCTTGCTTATATCCCCTGAACCAAGTATTCTTCTGCCAGTTCACATAATTTAGTCTTCTCTTGGCTTAGCTCCCTGACCTGACTCAGCTGTGAGGTGAGACATGGGCTGAGTCTACATGGCTGTCAGTGCACAGGAGGAGCCAGACCTCTTCAGGCCGTCTTATGGCAATTAAGACAGTACATTCATCTCAGCTGCACTCTAAAACCGTATTTTTATTTTCAAGCATTACTATTTAGTATTTTGGTTTATTCATGAAAATAAAATTATTTTTCAATGCAATGAGAAACATGATGAGTATAAATTAATTTTGTAAGATAACTTGATACTGAATCTGTTGGGTCTCTGTAATGATCATTCTGGAATTCCAATATATCTATATTCTAGAAAACACCTAGATCTATATTCTAGATAATATATATTATCCATATATATCTCTATATAGAGAGATATATCTATCTATAATATATATATATATCTATAATTTATCTAATATATATTATCTATAGATAATATATCTATATTCTAGAAAACACAGATTTTTTGGAGATTCAGCTATATTCAAATCTTTCTTACAACAGTCATTCAATCAGCAATTTTGATTTTGCAAAATCTCTTCCCAGGCTGCATTCAGATTAGTTGGAAGATCTATTAATACCATGCCACAGGTCATATTCATTGTTATATGCTAGAAGTATAACTTTATTTTCTCCTTAAATGCCTAAATAAACCTCCTCTGTGTAGCAGAATATGAGCCAGATATTTTTATTTAATTATTTTTACTCACCATCATTATCTTCTGGCACTGATAACTTGAGTAATCTTTAGGCCTGTATCTCTTGTGTGCTCCCTCTTCGACATTCACAAGAAACTCCCCAATGGGAGTTGTTCCTGAGCACCACTCAAGAACCCCACTTCTCTGAGAAAGGGGAACTACCTGTAAAAACAAAACCAGTGCTGCATGGGGGAGGGTTACACACACACACAGCAAATACATACTGCAGAGCATGGGTGGATATTTGTGTTTGTTTAAAAAGACCAAACCATATAGCTGACCAAAATACATGATTTTAATACATGTGTATACATATATAAAGTAAACTCAAGATTCTTCTAGCAAATAGTTGCAAATTTTTTCTTAGCCCAGTGGATCTTCCATTACATACTTCAGTACAGCTTAATGAATCTACTCAATTTGCATGCTTGGATCAGTATTCTAGAAGATGGAACTCGCCTTGAGAATGAAAAATCTCCTGGCCTAGGAGAAATAGCTACTGCCTGTTTTCTTCAATTTTCTTTTCTTATGGAAGTCTCTGTATCTCATATAGAACCCCTCATTTTCTTCCTCCCTGCTCTCATTAATTTTTACACATGTAAAAACATGCATCTTTATTGAAAACTATTTTAAGAATGTGAATCAAGCTCCACCTGTGACTTCTCTTAGACTATGCTAGCAATTCGGGTAGCAATCTCCTTTAGAGATTCCAGAATGCACATTTCTCACTTGTTAAAGACAAGAACTTACAATTTTAGAATACTTACTCAGAGGTCACCTTCACAGATATTATTATAATCCCTAACACATTTAAAAAAAAAAAAAAAAAAGAGGAGGGGGAAGTTCCTGTTTAAATAAATTTTCAGCATTTATAATTAGAATTTATTGCTGTATTCCCAATTCCAACAGAAACAGTTCTTCAATTCAAATTCTGCATGAACAAACTCTAGACAGGACTTCTGGATTCAACTGCAAGGAATACCACAAGACTAAAATTAATAAGAATTTATAAACAAACTCGTATGCTCAAGTTTAATGATAAGCAACTTACAATTCAAAGACAGCAAATGACTTAAATTTCTGTTCAATTATAAGTTAATATAAAGAAAGCTTTGAAGAATATTTAAATATATATATTGAGCAGCAGTTTTTTTAAGGATTTGAAAAAAATAATTTGTAATAATTAGTTTATTCCACACTTTAAGGCATAGTGACAGTTTTAACAACACATAAATAACTTTTATATTGTCTTTGGATTAAGAAGAGGAGAACAGGAAAATATGCTTTATCAGTATCAGTAGTATTTATTCCTCTGCTGCAGCATCTGTTCAGGGTTACCTTATATCTTCGGATAGTTAATTTTCTCTTTCGTGTTTCAGTGTTTTGCTGGAGCAACGTATTACACATCTGGAAAACCTGTTGCATAACAGCATCTTGTCTCAGATCATCACGTCCCTTTAGCATAAATAGAAAAAGCAGTTTAAAGAGCACTTTTTTCAGCATACAACTTCTTGTCCTGCAACTTTAAAAAAATATTAAAAAAAAAATCCACAAAACAAAAATTACTTTTCCGCAATAATCAACTGTAATAAAATGTAATCAACAATTGTTTTTTCTCTATATTTGGTTTTCTCATAGTACTCAGTTGCTTAAGCAGAATCATCATTAACTTAAATTATCACCTTTCTCTTTTTTCTTTTTTTCACAAATGTTATTCAACTAAGGTTTCAATCAACCTCCATTCCTTAAGGTACCCTTTTTTTTTTTAAGAAGTGTTTCACTCACCATATTTAGCAACCCAGCATACAGCTGAAGCAGCGTCAGTTGGCACTGCAATTGTGATTAGGGAATGCACATCTAGAGATTCATGCTTCCTTCTAAAACTTTCAAAACTATCCACACTTAACAGCAAACCAGAATTCTCACAGCAGCTGCTGAATGTTCACAAGGGCATCAGAGACAGACAGAATGAAATCACTTGAGTTTAATGAAATTTTTTTGTTTAGAGATTTGTGTGTCTACATGCATGTTTTCAATTGTCTCTGAATCACAATTATGTTTATATGGGGAAAAAAAAGAAAAAGGGAGGTATTTTACACAAAATGCTGATGGCTTTTATTTGCTATATACTCCAGTTCACTAGTTGAGACATGACTGCACAAGTCAGCTGGTCTGGTAATTTTCAGGTAAGCTAATTGCACATTACATGCATTGTTGAAAAATGTTTACAGAAACAATAAATATTATGAGATACTTTGTGATCTCCTTTATTAAAGCATCCCTGAACTGATGACACTGAACTGTGAAAATTTTGTATATGGTACATGAGTGAAACCTGAGAAAACTGACATGAGAACTTAAAAAAAAATTCCAACATGCCAAATCTCTGAGATGCCACTACAACAGACAGAACTTACCTTAACCAGCTGCCTCCTTTCTTTACCATCTGATCCTACACAATTTACTATTTTAGGCAGATTCAGACCTCCTGCTAAGTGAAATTCTGGCTTAAAAGACCTTATTGTCACCAAATTTTCGTATCTTCCTGTGGGATCCACCTGAAATTATGAATTAGCTTCAAATTAATAGAAACATGACCTCCATTTCCCTCAGGAAGCATTAATGAGTTCTTTGCAAACTACATGCTAAATATTAATATAAACATTCTGTTATCTATAAAGATAATACCCACAAAAGCTACAAAAATATGCTCAGCAAAGGAATGAGTTTCATTCCTGCTTGTTCGCCCCCTTGGTAGAAGGGACCTGGTGCTGTAGACTTCCAAACAAGCTGTGATACCATTTCAGCCTGTGCCAACTAGCATTCACCCAGAAAATATTCACGTATGGTTGGAGGACATTAGGCTTACACTAGGCTGCAAATGGACCCAATCTACAATTCTAATACTGTCCAAATCTATATGATCTGTATCTTCAACCATCCTGCATATCCTCATGCCACAAAACAACTCTACTCAGCTGCAAGGAAAGCGCATTTGAGTTGTTTATATTACAGACCTCCTACTATTTCAGATAATTTGAACAGGGGAAGAAGAAAACCAAAGAAAGTAACAATTTTATCTTACAAAGGAGCAACACCTGGGACCAAGAGGAGCCCTACAAACAAATGTTATTTAGCATGGGTGGCAAGTCAAAGAGCATAAAACAGTCCCTTGGCCTGTTCTATTTAGCTGTATAGACATAGCCAGGGGGGCTTCAACATAGGGAAGTTCAGCTTCAAACTCTAGGTGGCTGGCCCAAAATGCAACTCCACGCTCCTGAAACTGCTAAGTTTCCTAGGTAGAGGAAGCATGTCCACATATTCAGGGATATTCAGGCACTGGATGGGTGGCAATGCACCCATCCAATCAACAACTTATGCTAATGGGAATAGATCTTTTACCATTACTGAATGCTAAAGCATATAAGCTAGCCCATTAGGAACAGCAGAAGAGGCAGATGTATTAAATCTCACAGCTTTCTGGACAATAAATGCTTCCCTAAAACTCTTGAGCTAGCACCTACAAAATAAGAGATTCAGATTCCCAGATCCTCTCTGGAGTTTAGCTATCTCATCACCCCTTTTGATGATGAAAGACGAGCCAGTGCTAACAGTGGCAAAACCATCTTCATACGATAAGCCACTATCCTTGACCTTGGGGTCACGGTCTTCTAAAGCCTTCTAAAGGCCTTCTAAAGGGGAGGATCTCACCCCACATCTCCCACCTCACAGGAAAGTACCCCAGATAGGCTGACCTGTAAAGAACACAGGAATTTGATGAAGAGATAAATGTTCTGGCTGTCATTATAAAAACTTGAAGTTGATTCTAAGATTTGATATTATAATGTGTTATTATTTCAACTTCACTCACCTTAATTTCCATGGTAGGAACAACAACATCCTCCAGGTTCTTCAGTTTAATAATTGGCTGGTCAGCTGGAATACTTATTCCTTCTGTAATTAAATGGAATTCATACTGTTACATCTAAGAATTATAAACACACACCGAAGTCCACAAAAACAGCTTATGTTACTTTTGGGACACAAAACCCTACTGCATACTTCTGTTGAGCTGATGAAGATGACCACAGAAGATGACAACTGGAGTTTTCTGGAGTTTCATACTCGCGAATTCTGTACATTACAGTGCAAGCAATTACTACAACTTTTAATCCAGACTAAATTCTACATTTATCAAAAGTAGAGCACAATGTTAGCACAGTATCTCTTTTAACTAAATACCACTATTTAGAAATATTTTTTTTCATCCAAGAATATATATATCTTCACTATTAAAAATGAAAACCTTTTTTTCAGGACTTACTTCTTTGAGATTTCCATGGAGTAGCATCTACATTTGCTAATGTGATGTAAGCATCACAAAGTGTTTCAATATCTCTAACCATACGAGCTCTCCTTTTTCTTATGATATTGATTATATTGCTAGCAGCCTCCATTCTGTCCTAATAAAAACAACAAAATACAAATATCAATTGCAAACTATGCCTTGTAAGATTAAAGATGCATAATAATATGCAGTCATTTATGTACAATTAGAATCATAGAACGGTTTATGTTGGAAGAGACCTTCCAACTAGATCACCTAGTTCCAACCCCTGCTGCCATGGGCAGGGACACCTTCCACTAGATCAGGATTCTCAAATTGAGATAAATCCTATGAAAACAGAAAATTGCAGTAACTGACAGCTCTTTTGATATGAACAGAGATAATCTGAAGAAAAATTCTGTACTGTCTAATTTCAGATAATGAGGAAAGTCAGATATTATTGGGTATGGAAAGGGAGAAAATCTGTCCAGGCAAAGTGCAAAAAACCTGCAAAAATTCTTCAGAAAGAGGGACAAGCAGTTTTGGATGTTCTTCTACCATCTTCCTGCTTCCATTGCTTCTTCCCAAATGAAGTAAAAGGCTGCATGCTAAGGTAGAAATCTGTTTGTGTGTCCCTTCTGTATCTAACTCTGTAAGACTTGGTTGAGTTTAGCATAATCCTACTCCTAAGGGTGGGATCACAAAAGAACTACAGATCTGAAAAGAAAGCAAAGAAAAGCCACATAAAAACATGGTGAAAAATTATATCAGGGTGAGGGATAAGAGGGTAATGACAAACAACCATGCCAGCACTCTAGTGATGGGGGAGAGAAGAGGCATTAATCCAGATATGAGATGATTCCATAGGCAGGTTCCAACAAAAAGTAAACAATGACAACATTAACATGAAGCTGCAGTTCAGTATTATATTTCATCATGGCTTTTAACATATAAATGTCATATAAAGAAACAAAAGATATACTGCACAAGGCTAATTATTTAGAACAGATGTTATCACTTAAAGCAGAAAGATGCTCAGTTTAGTATCTACTTTTAACAGTAAACCCCCTCAAGTACTTGTTGCAACTGAAGTGCCTTTTATAGAATAACACAGCAAGGACATTTATCACAAAGTTCTATGCAATAATTGGGGGTATTTGTTGCAGGAAATATTAACTGTGTTTTGTTTAGCCTCAGTAATCACCTATTACAACAGTAATTATCAATTCATGCACAAAAGAAAGCTTTTTATCACAAAAGTACTTCTTTCCTCCCACTCTTTCTTAACAAAAGTCAGCTGCTGAGTTCTACACTAAAACACCCCGTGAAATAAATAAATAAAATTATTATTAACAAAACTGAATAGAATAGAATTTTTTTATAGTTACCACATCAAGCTGGGAGATTTCTTTTGGTGCATTTTTAATTAACTTATTTCTTCTTATTGCATCTGGTTTTGTCAGGAGTTCATCTTTGTTAGCATTTGACAAAGCCAATATTACAAACAAAGTATGATGTGGATGATCCAGTGAAATTCTAGACATTAGCTGTCAAGGAAAAGAAAAAGATCCCATTATTGTAAACTGTACAGAAGAAATAAAATGACTTAATTAACAAAATTAGTGTTTTGAGCTTCTAAGGCTCTTCATAAGAAATAAAGAGCAGTATCACTTAGACATTACCTCCAGAACTATAATACATTCAAAGTACATTTCTACATCTGCATAAGGCTATTCTTATACAACAACAAAACCAATGAAGTAGTAACAAAAATTCCCCAATCCTCTCCCTCCTCCCTTTGCCCACAATATTGATTTTGCATCGCTCATTTTAATAAACACCACCTCTATAACTCATTGTGCTATAACTGCACAAATGAAGATGCATATTGTTTAGGAGTATGCACCATTAAGCCAATCAAAATATCTTTAGATACAAAAAGCATAAATTACATTATTCAGAACTTCATGAAATCCTAGACCACCCATCATCTTGGTTCCCATTCGAGCAGCCAGCTGGTACATCAGAGGCAAAAACTTGTATGAAGGGATTTTCTCTGCATTTCTCTGCAATAGAGAAAATTCAGCAAGAAAGCTGTATTAAACACCAAAAAAGATTGTAATCATAAAATACCACGTAAGGGTTAGAAATTTTGCATTTGCATTTTTTTTTTAACAGGGTAATTACTGCTGCATGATCAAGTGGCAATTCAGTGAGTATCACATCATCTTGATTCATGCCTCTTGAATGCTACTAGTCCTTGATGAGAAAAGTACTATTTTCTATTCTATTAGAGCAGAGCTTAGGTACATTAATTCAGAATGCCCACATTTCTAGATTCACTATGGCAAGAGACAATCCTAATAAAAAAAATTTACAATCTAGTTTAAGACAATAAACAATTGTGTTAAAAATACGGGTAAAGGAATACTTTTCTATTCTTCAAAGTTAATTATAACACAAAACAAAGCAATTACAAATTACACAGATCTGTTGTAAATACAGATCATCCATGTAAGAATTAACAGATATCCTGCATCATTGCAGAAATGATAGAACCAACCTGAGAATGAGAACCTTACTGGTCCCTGGCTACTCTGTTCTACAGATAATCTAAAAGTACATCTTTTCACCCAAAAGTATATACTATATATCTAGAATAACATACTAAAGGATGTTAAAGGACATGATTAGTATTCAAGATATGTGAAGAACAAGGTAACAGTGAAAAATCACGAGATATGTTTAATCTTGCAGACTTGTCAGATTAAAATGCTAAATTAAATTGAAATTAAATTAAAATTAAAATGCAGTGAGAATTACAGCTGTCACTGATGAGCAACTAAATAATGAGCAATGACTGAAAATGACAAGTTTTGATGGAAAAGTTAAGGAGATATATAGGAAAACATATATCACAGCTCTATAATTCATCTTTTAGAAACAGGAGGAGGAGGAGAAGATGGATAATTGAATATAAAAGTATAATAAGTAAAAAAAAGCAGCAGACATATACCTTCATCATTTCATTGACTCTATCAACTCCAGAATTTTCAAGCCACAGGGAACAGAGTCGAAAGATCCACATATCATGTTCTTCTCCACTTAGTAAGCAGCTGATATAGTTCTCCACTGCTTTACACAAGAAACGTTCACGATCCTGAGTTAGGGCACGTAAGGCACATTCATCCAGTTCAAGTTCTCGCTGAACCTTCACTGTATATCTAAGTGAACAGACATTATTTTTAAACAACAAATCATTTCTCAATGAACTGACTAGACTGTCCTTAGTTCTGTTGCTTGCCAATTTAATTCTTATTTTTTATTTATTTTTTTTTTTACTTGTATGTACAAGCACAGTAACACAAACATCTGTGAAATGAAACTGTCGGAGCTATTCTTTTGGTGCATGTCCACACAAACCCACCACTCTAAGTAAACCTTCAGTCAGTGTATTTTTTCTTTCTAATGACTTAGTCTCAATCTTGATGAGATCATCCATACTGTTTAACTGCTACAATGCTCCTTGGCTTAGTTTTGGCCCACACCAACTAGTAATTCTCCTAGAAGATTTCCAAGCCCAGTTCAGAAACTATATGCAACAAGCATTACAGGTTCAGCCACTGTTTTATGAAGAGAAGGAAAAATTCAGTTATAGAGATGTGAGCCACGCTGTACCACTTGCCCAGACAGGTAGAGAATTAGTAAAGATGAAGCCTTTCATGGCTCCACAGTAACCACCTCTCTACTTGAATGCTCACCTATTTGTCTGAACTCTACGCTCCCTCAGGAGGCCAACCTCCTCCTTGGCCTTTCTCAGTAATGCCTGCTTATTTTCAAACTCTGAGGATTTCATGTAATTCTCAATTCGCTGATACTGATTATCTGAGAAACGAGCCAAGGACAGGAAAGCCTTCATTTTTCCTTTCTTCAGCTCATCACTGTTGTCTCCACTGTGGCTTGCAGCAATTTCCACAGCCTAAAGGGAAATTACAATAACGGTAAGGCTGATAATCAGATTAATAGTCACCACTGCATAATACCTGACCAAACTCTATTATCACAGAATTACAGAATGAAAGGGACCCCTTAAGATCTTCTTGTCCAAACCCTTGCTCAAGCAGGGCCGCTTGCTTGTTCAGATTAGTTAAGGTTGCCTCTGATGGAATATATATGCATATAAAAAATAACCAACCAGGCTGAGTATTTTTTTTCTAAGTGAATTTAATCTTTGAGGAATGTTTCAGTGCAAACATTCATCATATATGAAATAGCTTTAACAACTGTACAGGAGTCTCCTACAACTATCTATCTTTTAGAGTAACTAGGCATGAAGTTTTACATCTTAGTTTTACCCTATATCATAAGATGAAGAGAAAAAAAAAAGAAGATAGTGCCAAAAAGAGAAGGAAATTGTACGTGAAAGTCACTGATTCAAATCAGAGTGAAGAAACCACATAGAGAGTAACAGAGAAAGGCAACTACGTATAGTTTCAGAAATTAGAAATAAAGAAATGCAAAGTAGACATATATTAATAAAAATGTTTCTACTATGGCTAAAACTTAAACATAAAATAAAATAAAAATTACAGTACTTTGAAACATTAGTGCAAGACTTTCCAGCACCTGGAATGAGACAGTAATGAATGCAATCCCCATACAGTAACATGATAAAGTCAATGATCTGTCCTAAAGGTAAAAAGATGGGGATGTGGTGGAAAGAAAAAGGAAAACAGGACTAGTAGTGATATTACTGTGTTATATAACACTATGTGAAACTACTATATTTTTTATGAGAATCTGTATTTTCAAACCAGAAAAATAAAGGCTACATTGCAAAATTTACTTGACATTTTAACAAAGTATTTTACAACAGCATTATCTCAAAGACTGCACATTTCAAAGACTGGACGCACCTTTTCTAAGTATTTCTGCATGATGACTGTAGGGTTTTCCAAGCATGTTTCTGCTAACCAGGTCCCACACAGCCTCAGACACTCTGCATACATCAACTTCAGATGAGGATTATTCTCCACCTTTAAAGATGAAAATTTTGGGAAAAAAAAAAAAGAGAAGAGGAAGGCAGCAAATGAAAATACCTTTAACATACTAGGTAGGCTATTTATAGAACTTTTTACTCCTAAACATAATTTAATCACTTAGGCCTATTACATGTAATGTATCTACAATGTCATTTACTATCCACATATATAGTAGTCAATAACCTTAAATCACATTCGATATTAGACTAAAGGAGAGCGCATATTTTAAAATACCTGACAGTTTGATCAATGACAAACACAATAAAATAATGATAAATTTTAATAAAAATAAAATAAATTCAAAGCGTGTTTCCAGAAATGTTATGTCTAATATCCCCATTTAATCTGGAGTACCATAGTGCACACTGTAGTAAACATTCAGGTATTGTGATAACTGTGTGCGATCATTAAATTTTTCAGACAGACTTCTACATGGAAATTTGGTTAAAAGTGCTCTGAGAAGATGATGGAGTAGATTTCCAATGGATTTGTCTCCACACTGAAGCTCACTTTAATTCTACAGTAGGACAAATGTCCAAAATACTTTTAGTATAGGGTATATATCAAAGACCACATGATCAAGATGGCAACACTGACTGTGAAATACTGATGAATATCATAGACTGTGAAAAAACAAAGCATCCTTATGTAGACAGGGTAAATATAACACTGGAAGATGAGACTAGAACTAAATTTTTGGATGCCCTTATCAACTGATTCATGAAGCAATCACATAAATGAAAAGAGGAAAAGCAACTCTTGATTTTGTCCTGATACGTACAGAACTTGGCCCCAAATACTCCAACTTTCTGAAGTGTGATTTTCCTTAATAATGTATATAGATTCAAAGTGAACGTCTATTACCTTCCAAAAAATACGCTAAGAAAGCTATCATGGCTAAACAGAAAGGTAAGGAAGAAGAAGACAGTTTTACCACTTCAGTACACAAAATGAAGTTTTATCCAAGTGAAACAGAAGAAATACAAAAAATCATAAAATATCCCATCAAATGAAAACTTAAAAACCCATCATCAGGCTGTCCAAAAACCCAAACAATCTGGAGACAACTCAACAAATAATAGGAAAGCATTTTTTAAACATTATTAGGAGCAGCTAGCCACCAGACAGTCCACTCAATAAAAAGATAATAGTTACAAAACAAAGAGTGCTCTGAGAAGATCAAGATAGATCAGAAAAAAATTAAATTATTTGCATTTGTTTTCACTATGGAGGATCTTGAGATTCCCATGCCAAAGGCTTTGTTTATGAGGGATTCAAAGATCTGTCTGCTATTGAACAACAACGGCACAGCAAAGGCTACTGAACAAACACACAAAATGAATGGTATCATCTCACCGGGATCAGAATAGTTTTTCCAAAAGGCCTATAGCAAGAAACAGATGAAATAAGTGAACTACTTAAAGAGGTATAAAGACTTTTGCTTTAAACTGCCTTAGCATATGAGGACTGACAGGTGGAACATGTGACACCAATATTTTAAAGGGTCCCAGGGAAACATAGGTAAGTAAAACTCTTACCAGAAGTGGACAAATTAGCAAATAACAACAACAAAACACAAAGAGAATTGATGGATGAATATAAAGAAAAGCCAGAATTGCTTTAATGTTTATCAGCTGAAAACTTGTCTGGAATTTCTGTATAGTTTGTGATACAGCTTCACCCCCACTGAAACAGAAGCCCCTAATCATACTCCCACCTTTTAACTAAGATTCCCTACAGACATCAGGGAATTGCCTGCAACAGAGGAATGTTTTTTTACCATAAAATATATCTTTAGTGTCTCCCTATATCAATGTTTTTTACTCAATAAGGACAAGAGATAAGATCCCTTATATGATTCTTCCTGTAACAGAAACATGTACACTATTATAGATCCCAACACAATATGCCTAAACAACCCTGCTTGGCCATTAGTCCATTTAACTATTGGCACAGAACAAGAAGATGCACCTCTATGTAACAACTCTGCTTAAAACAAGTTAATTTTTTTATCAAGGGAAATCATCTCTGATTTTAAAATGCTGTAAATTTCAGAGTGGTGGCACTAGAGGCAAAATAATGAATAATGAATTCTGACATTTGCTACTCTTACAGATTCACTTTGAAATCACAGAATCACAGAAATTATTTAAGTTGGAAGGGACCTCTGGAGGTCATCTAGTCCAAACCCTCTGCTCAAACAAGGACACCTGGAGCACCTTGCCCAGGACCACGTCCAGATGGCTTTTCAATATCTCTAAGGAGGGAGACTCAGCAACCTCTCTGGAAAACCTATGGCAACACTTAGTCATCCGTATGGTAAAGAAGTGCTTCATGATGTTCAGACAGAACCCCTGCTACGATTTGCTAATTTTTGCTTTCAGACATTCTGAGAGTGAAAAATAGATTTAGTAATATTGCAGACAGCCTTTTAATTTTCTTCCAAGGGAAAGCTTCAGAAAGAGGCAATACAATTTTAAATAATTTAATTGCCATAAATTAACACATTATACAGCACATACCTGAAACCAATCTGCATCTAATTTTTTTATCAACCCTTTAAGAATATTCAGTGCAAGACTCTCTTCCTTTTTAGCCCAGAAAACCTGAGCTTCTTCTAGTTGCCATTCAGAAACTCCATATTGTGTCGGATTGTATTGTTTGATCTGAAACATAGCTCTTTCTGGAAGCTGAAATTGAAAAACAAAACAAAACATGATCATCAACAATTCTTTAAGTCAAATACACAGATCTTACAGGAAGTTTTGTTTTTAAACTGCATCTTAATTTGCTCTACATGTGCAGCATACTCTGTCTATCTAATGCTAAGAATGTATTTTAAGGGAAGAGATGAAGTAATCATCCTATGAATTTGCAGACAATCCTGACTTGCAGCAAAAAGAGAATACGGAACTGAATGTCACAAACCCCAAAATAAACTATCAACATTTAACGTTTTAAATTACTTGGAGGTATAAGGTACAGAAATTCTACAATCGTTATCTGCTGAAATAATCACTAAGCTAAAATTATAAATAAATTATTATTATATCCAAAGAGACCTCAGAAAAATAATACAAACAATGTCACTATCCTATACTAATTCCTTTGTATACCCACCTCTTCACTCATATTACTGGTGAAATAACATCCTCGTTATTTAGTAATCTAGCATCACTACAAGATAGCACGAAGAGCAAACTATTTTTTAACCATGTCTAAGATCAAGGCTGAAGTGTATTTTCACAAGTTGTGCAACTAACAACCAGATCATTCAAACTTTTAAATAAGCATTTTACACAAGGTAAATAATTAAAATGTAAGAATGCCTGTAAATGAAAATTTGAGTACTTCAATTAATGGTCAGTGTGATGATTCTGTACGGCACTCTACTCCTCCTCCTAATGGACAGTAGTGGCAACAAAGAGGAGGAAAAGCCATTAATTGCAAAGAGTGCTTCCTCAAAAACTTTCCCACATCCATACACTTCATGCTGTCAACTAGTGGTATGCCAAACAGCAAGTTATCATCACATGGTTTGAAAGACTGATAAGGCCCAAAGTATGTTCCATAAGTTGTCCATGACCTACAACACTGAAAAGGCTGGAATGATAACATTTCCAGAAACACACTAGCTCGATCTTTCAGAACCTTTTAATGCTCCCCAAATATAGCACCCCAATTTTTATCTGGTCTGTACCTAAAAATCGAAGTGAAAAAATATGAACTTCTGTTTAGGCTCTTACAGGACACTCATCAGTACAGTGATAGTGACTGGGTAGGCATGAGATAAAAAAATTATTAAGAAGAAAATTTCCCAAACTATTCCAGAGGCACTGAGTAAACCTCTCAATTTATGAAATCAAAGACAGCTGTTCTATTGATGTCATCATTATGCACAAAAAGAGAAACTTCCCGAAATCAAATTTTAACACACTTTCACATATGTGAAGTGTTAAACATGTTTCCAGGTTATGTTTAGCTGGAATTACTTCCTTCAGAGGTTCTTGGAGGATATTGTTATTATTATTATTGTATTATTGCTCTATAAATTCTTGTTAAGTTACTACTGCAGATGCACTAGCTAGAATGAGCCAAGGTTGACTCTGGATCTTAAATGGAGTTTTCAGCATTAGCAGCTGCAGAAACCATTGTTATTGCAAATCCCATTAAGTCATTCACAGAGAGAATGTAAAACACCAATGTAATGGTGCCTTGAGGATATAAATCCTCAAAGACAACACTCAATATACAGATGCAGCACAGTTCTTTCTGCAGCTTTATTCTGGAACACTAGAACAATATTATGCAAGTGAAAGCTGGATACATAAAAAACTGTTCCAAAATAAAGTAATAGAGCTATAAGAGCATTCTTTGGTAAAAATTTCATATCAGTATTATTTGCTTCAGAGAGTGGCTTATGACTATGAGCAAAAATTAGAAAACATGGCAATAAATACAATTAATGAATAAGTTCTACGTATTTTAAGTCTCCAATTAAGTGATTCATTGAATAAACTTAGAATACAGTTAACCTTTAATGCTGTTGAAAAATCAAGTTATTTTATAAACTAAAAAACTGTACACCCATCACTGATCTTTCCGGAATTCGCTACCTGTGTATTATTAGTAGTTCTTGCCAATTTAGAGAGCTCCACTAGATGCTTGGTGAGGATGTCTTTAATACATTCTCTTTTGGTATTTTCATCCTCCTTTTCAAGCAAGATCTCCAAAATTACAGTGCGCAGAGCCATGATAGGTTCCTGGAAATGGAAGTCACTGTCCTTGAGAAGCTGGGACTGTCTCTGCCATTTCAAATAAATATCATTCAGTTGTTGAATAGTAGCAGATCTGCAATCATTACCAAAATGAAAAAGACTTATTATTAATTCTCTCTAAATATTAGTGAAATGCAAGATGAGTAACAACAGTAAACTACAGAGGTAGTTCACAATCTACAGTTCAAAAACAAGAAATAGTCCATAAAACCCCACTGTAAATGTTCTTGATTAAGCATCAAAATGTTTGTTTTAAAAATCATCAGCAAAGGGAATCACATGCATACAGTCACAAGACTACTTAAAATTTTTTAAAAACCTATTTTGTTCTATAGGTTATATACTGATTAAAGTAAGAATAAATTCAAAGCTGTGGCATTGTAGCTGTATAGGTTGTCATTGTATGTCTGATTTTCTTAGCCAGTTCACTACCTGCAAATAGCAAAGCTTCATAAAGCCCTGGACATGCTAAATGACTGCAGAATGACTATAAGCTATCAAGCTGATACAACTATGGCAGAAAAACGCGATGTTAATAGCACTATTAAGAAGCAATGTTAAGAATTCAGCTAGAATATTGATGGTAATACTGGTCCACTGCAAAAGTGATTCAATTTTTTTTAAGGTTCAATAGAACCATGGGCACGATCAAGGAAATAAAAAACATTTTCAGAAAGGAAACTAACAGAGGATAACTCAGTCATTTTAGTAAACCAAAGGTTAGGAGATATAGTTGCTGCCTTGGGGCGCACCAGAGAACTCAAAACAAAGGAAAGAAAACAATTACTTAAAATACAATATTGCCATAGTATCAAGCAATTAAAACTAGACCAGGAATAAATCCAGTCTGGAAACAAAGAGGATCTGGATTTGCCTTCCTGTTCCAAACCTAAAATCCACACAATTTTTAAGGGGGAGTGTGAGATGTTCAGGAATAAAATTTGATGAGGCCACTTTATTTGTGTGCTATGCTTGATTATCAAAAATCCAGAAAACTGAAAAAGCAGTATGAAACAAATGCTTAAAAAATACCTGGAAAATAGCAGACCTATATTTTCCAACTCTCCAATTAGCTGTAGTCTGCAAAGAGTTGGATATAATGAATACACAGACTCAAGACTGCCTTTGCATAGCTCTTCTACTTCATTCACCCTATGGATTTAACAGAGAAATAGTAATATTTTTTAATATCCACAAAGAATTCCAAATACCCGTAACATGATTTCCATATAGTGAACAGAAATTAAACAGCAAATCTATTCTGACTGAAATTATTTTATAATACTGTTAAAGTTCAAAAAATTAAGTTTGTCAATAAATGAAAACATGATAACCATATATAAATTCCAATGCATATGTGATAACTGACCTGAAAAAGACTATTCAGCATTCAAATCCATTTAAGAGGACTGCTAAGGGATGCATACTACTGGAAATGTATCTCCAATTAACACTTGAATTGTATATGCACAGAAGACAAATTCAAGTTAAAAAAAACTAGAAATTAAGTTGCAGTCCAGAGGAACTAATTTTATTCTATGAATGAGCCTTCACTTACTCCCACAAAACACCACAAGAGTCTTCTGTAAGTAACTTGTGACTATAGCCCCCCCCATCTCTTTCTATAACAGCAGAATGTTGACATAGCTGTTTGGTTTTTTTTTTCCATTTTTTTTTACCTGGCATCTCTAAGAGTCTCATAAAAAGCAGGGAATTCCTTGTCCCGTAAAGACTGAAGAGCATCATATAATGATTCATGGTACCCTGATCCTCCCGTCTCATCTCTTAAAGAAAAAAATAAAACAAAAATAACATAAAATGGAAATTGTATTTCTCTGCAAAGCAGTCAATTTTATCTTTATGATGAATATATTACCAGTACATTTTTCTGTGGCTGGATGAACTGCTGTTTCACATGATAAAAAACTATAATGTAAGGCTTTAAATTTCAAATTAATTTAGTATTTTATAAACTCCATCTGTTCTTTTAAAAGAAAGAAAAAACAGTAATTGTGAAAATGTTTGGAATACTGGAGAATATGTTTGCAGTTATATAACAATAAGACAAAAACAACAGCACAATAAAAAGTCAACCATAACACAGTTCTTGTGGCATTATGTTGAAAGATATATTATGGTGTGTATGCATCTTCAGTTTAGAATCAGCAATTTTTTACATTTAACTTCAGAAATACTTTTAAAATTAAAAAAATATTGAAAATCAGAAGTCTGGAAGAAATTACAGTTTTCAAATTCATTTTCTGTATCCATTCATTCTATTCGCATTTTTCTATTTTACCCATTTCACTTTTCTTTCTTCTCCTTGACCCTCTTCTTCCTTACCATCCCATTCTCTCTCTTTTTATCTTATATGTTGCTTTTTCTGAAGGTGTATTAAAGATGAATATCCTAGTTGCCTAAAAGGTTCGTACACACCACACAACTACAAAATCTTAGATTAGCATCTCCCTATTCTTATAGCCTAACCTAGGGACAAAGAGAGCCCACCTATATGTGGTTTGTTCTGACTGCGGCATGACATACGCCCTTCAACAGGACATTATGCCTGTGAAGTCTTCCCAGTGCTTCTGAACAACTACCTTAAGACAGGGAATGACAAAATAGGTCCAAGTGAAAACGATGGCTTTTCAGTTCAATGATTAAGATAAAGTAGGTGACTTACATCACAGAAATTATATTCTAATGTCTTTTTGCTTGGAACTGAAATCATTGTCTTTCACTTATAGAACTATGAAAAAAGTAAGTTGGTTTACTTGACAGAAGAGATGTGGTCCCACTGCATATTCCTCCACGCTGCCTGGTAGCGTATTTCCCGTAGTTCTGCACACCACTCAGTGTTTTCATGTTCCAGTCCTTTTAAATACATGGAAAGAGTGTGGCAAAGCCCAAAATTCTGCAAAGCCTGTAATTAACAAAATTACTGAAAGTTGCTTTTCCTCCTTTGATAACCTGAATTGTGTTTTTTAACCACACTATTAATACCCATCACCTTGGAAAATGGTTTCATTACTACAGTGGCTGGCATTCTTTGAAATAAAATTTCTATGATGCGTTCAAAATGAACTATCTGCTTAGATTTCTCCATTCCATCATTCCTGAGTAGTAAGCCAAAACTAGTTTTACTTCTTAATGAACTATTTTTCCTGGTGGAGATATGAAAAAGTTTCCTACAACTCTTCAATTCCAATCCATTTGAAGACTAGTAATTTTATAATTGTGATCACTTATCCAGGTTACACATGCAGCCATTATGAAAGAGAAACACCATGGAAGTTTAACAGTGATACTAAATAATTTAGGGTAGGAAAAGAGAAGTAACACAAGAAAATGAAATGAGGTGAAATACAGACATGGCTGTGTTATGTTATCGCAGAATTGGTGTAAACATTTTTACGATAAAAAAACAACATATTTTAAGACATCAAAACAAGATAACATCAATTCTGTTTATTCATTTCGTACGATATACAAGTTTCAGTAAGATGGTTGCCGTAACGTAGAGGTTTAAGAATGAGATGGCAAAAATATTCAATTATATTACTTTTTATATCTCATCATTTTAGGAGTTGCCCAAGATTTGTATAAAATTAAAAATATTTATTTTTAAATATTTCACAAAATTCATGACCCAAGATAGGGATTGTGGGTGAGCGACAAAAGGACAATAAGCCTTGGTGTTCTCATGACAAATACCGATTTGTCATATATCACACAGTTTGGCTACTTATAATGAGAGGGACTTGATAACCGAAGAGATCTCTTAGTCCTAAAACAGTTTTTAGTATGAATGACTTTGAGTACAACGGATATCAATTCCTACATTCATTTCCTATTATAAAATAAAAGTACCTCTATTATCCCTGCCTGGCAAGTAGATGGAGAGAGGGTTGCCTCAAGGTCATATGTTAGAAGAGCTTTCTCCCATACTGCTTCATGCTCATATGTTCTTATCCTATTGTAAGTTAAAGAGAAGTTTTCAATTTAAGTTCCCTACTACGAAATGAAATCAATTACTTTAAAGAACATAAGACCATTAACAAATTATACCGTGCTAATGGCTGTAACATTCTTCCTCCACCACAGCCATAGAGACTGTCAGGCTCTCCAATGCTTTTATATATGTCCATGAGAAGGTCCTAGAACACACACCATAGAACAAAGAATTACCTCTCTTGGAACCCGTTCAACCAGTTTTACATATACTATGTAAATTATAAATAAAGGTCCCTTCCAAGTAACATTGTTATCATTGCTTAATTTTCCTTTATTCAATATCTGAGCCTGCTATCATCACAGAAAGAAAAGTTCTGTAGTGTAGCAAAACTCTTCAGGACTACCTTATTTCTCTGCTAAGATATTAAAAAAATTCAGCTCTGGAATAATGAACTAAGGAAAGAAATAACTTAGACAGGGCTATTGAATCAGATTTTATGTATTAAATAAGATTTGTAGGAGATTATACTAGTATGGTTGTGATTAATACAACGTGCTACACCAGCTCACTTACTGATTTTTAATAAACATCTCCCTCTGACAAAACGAAGAAACCCTACTTGGCTGGTTACCACCATAAGGTCAGTTCTTTTGAGGAACAAAGTCTGCTTTGCTGTGATTGAAAATTTACCAATCAATTAGTGTTTCATGTGAACGAACACTCAATTTAACTTGTCCATCAAGGCCATTGAGTTCACTTTGAATTAGAACATAGGTAGAACTTTCAAATACAGTTTTTGAAGTTCAACTAGATCTGCCTTCAGCTCAGATGAGACCTACTGTTAATTGTAATTATATAAGAAGGTTTGCAGATTATTAAGCACACACACATATACCTGTAAACTTATGCCAGTTTCTTTACTTTTTTCATTCAGAATAGCAATAGCTGTTCTTTGACTTTCTTCTTCGAATGTCAAACTTTTAGCTGCTTTAAAAGAAGACCTACAAGAAATGTTTGAACCAGTAATGTTAAATGGAATTTCATACAAAGAATTAAAGAAATGCTGAAAAAAAAACTTTAGAATTAAGGGGCACATACAGCAAATGCAAGATCAGGCCTGTCACATCTCCAGATTATTCAAAATGGCTCTTACGAGAATGGCAAAGCAGATCAGGTGAACTGAGAATATCAACATCAACGGATTTCAACATAAAGGTGTTTTTTTTTCTGGGGGGAGGAGGGGAGGACAACAACTATAATGTCTAATTTTTATTAAATCAAATTGCTAATGAGCTTTTGTGAATGCCTGAAGCAAGAATGCTCTCTTCTGTGACAGAATAAAAAAAAACATATAATATGGTTACAACCATACTTCTGTTATATATTCACTGACTTCTTTCTGTCCAAAACAAAGCTAGTAAATTAGTATCACGTTTGGATCTTGTTAGACCAGAAGACAAAGATAATTGTGCATTATATAAGAAAGCTCCCCCTACATGGAACAGCAGGCGATCAGTTCTACACTGGAAATTATGAAATGATGAAAGCTAAAGCCATATAATTCTCGTCATAGTTCTGTGGTTTCTTTCCTCCCGTGCTTCACTTTTGGACATATTTTAACCAGTAGCACACTATTAATTACTAGAAATAGAATCTGAAAAGTGTTTCATTTAGAAAGCGAGATTAAATACATTTTAGAATCCAGAAGCATTAGCTTGAGCTAACTTCCTCCAGAGCACACACAAACACTTTCCAGTTAGTAATTAAAATGCCACGAATTCAAGTGTGCCACAGCTAGCAAACTAGCAAGGGTGGGATCACTTTGAAGGACTGGTAGAGGTATTTTCAACATGCCTAAGCATTTTTTTTAAAGTTTCCGTAACTTTTCACATAACTAAACACTACTGGGAAACACAAAGCATGATCCATTTTACTAGAAATCTGCAATCGTCAAGCCTTGTACCTTTCTTGCTGTTTGTCTTTATTTATCTTGTCTGCGTAGATTTCTGCATAGAGCAAGGCTGTGAAGTGAGCAGCACAAGACTGTGCTGTTACAGCAACCTCAAGATAATTCAGATCTAGCCAGAAGCTGTCATCAAACACTGTGCCTGAAACAGATCTGATTAAATAAAGACTTTAATACTGTTGTAACAGACCTCTCGAACATTAAACAAAATAAATCCAACTCAACTATAAAGCCTTCCAAAAGCTAAATTTACCTTAGTCCCCCAACCCCAAACCCATACCATAAAAAGTTTATCACACAAGAAGTTTTCAGAAAGCTCTTTCAGCATAGTTAACATAGTTTAAAGTTAGCCATATTATTCTATGATAAATACAAGGTCATTACTGGATCTTTATTTTTTTAAGCAATGTTCTCCACCAGATTTTTCTTTCTTAATCTGGAGCATCAACAGATCTTAAAACAGTCATAATTAAAGTTAAGCAAGATTTTGGAAAGCCATAATTCACCTCTTTTGCCTTCTTAAGTAATTAACGACAGCAAGCATGGTTCGTCGAGATACTTTATCCAAACTTCTAAAAACATGGTTTTCTTGCTCTAGGATGTATATTTCAAAAGAGAGAAAATAATGAACTTGTGTCATAACAGCGTCCTTTACGTTGCATTTACTGCCTCAGTAAGATCCTTTGCATAGAATCACAATGTTTGAAGAGACCTCTATCATTTGCTCACTCATGTCCCTGACCTAACTGTAAGTTTATAAAACTTAGAAAATCCCTTCATATTTTTCATAGAACATTTTGGTTTACTCTGTACATTTCAACAAAAATTTGTGCAGTAACTTCCCTGGCTGCTTACAGGAAGGAAATAGGAAATTGTTATTCCTTTTCTATCTTACAAAGTGGGACAACAATACATATACCTTTATTGTGGGAACAGTTTGTTACCTGTCTTCAAAAATGTGAAAGGATACTGATCTAGTCTTTCTAGCCACACTAGGCAGCATCTATAAAAAGTACATTAAAATACATCTAGTAGTATTAGGCTCAGTTACAGCAGCCTTAGGGTAAACTGAAGGCTTCCCTTCACCTCTCCAGAAATGCAAAGCTTATATGACTTGCCTGTAAAGAGGCTACAAGACATTGTACAGACTCGTTCCTCTGGTCATTTGTAACTGAAGAAGATGGGAGTTGGAAGATATGGCAGAGTAGCTACTGCACAAAGAAAGAATATTAACCTGAAGCTACTGTATTTGTGTTAAGTAAGGGCCATGCACAAACAAAAGAAATATATTTCAGCTCCTGAAAATGAGTTCAGTCATATTAGACTATTCCCACTGTATAATAATGGAGATCTTTTTACATATATTTCTGCTCACTCCACCAGTCACAATCTAATCTGAAAGGACACTAGCCAGCTTGATTAGAAGGTATATTCCAGCATGACAAAGGCATCCAAATTGCTATCCCTCAGGCTAAAAGAAGGACCAATAGTTCTCTGTCTACTTCAATTTACCCAAACAGTACTTTCTTTCGAACGGAACTTACTGCATTACTCAAACTCAGCTACAGTTCCTTTGGATTACAGTTTACTTTCATTCTGCTGGAATGGAACAAGTCTTTTTAATGTGTAAGGAGACCATTATCAACATCAGGCAGATGTTCAAGCAAGGGTTAATCTTTTTTCCAAGGGGAAAATCTAGGTGAAAAATGCCTTTATTCACTCTTGTTTGAGTAAGAGAGAAATTTAACTGCCAATTAGTGATTTTAAGAGACAGTACAAGTCTTAGTCTTGCAGCATACAACACTGGATCATATCTGAATTCAGCAAGTAATACACATTATCCAGTTGTGAATAATAAAAGGAGCTATACAGAAGAAACTACTTGGGTCTTGTCAGTGACAAGCTTCAAAATTACAGATATCTCCACTGATCAAACAGTTGGACAGACTTTTCTAGAATTCTATCTGCCTTCAAGCGTGCATCATGTATTTGAAGTCAGAAGAAGATACCTTTTTCATAACCAGAATCCCTCTTCCTGCTGAAAGAAAAATATTGGGACATTACCTGAATCAGAATTTGGTGGTGTAGCAGATCTACTAGATGAGACAAATCTGCAACAGGCTGTAAAAAACTTCTGGACATGAACTGACAAAAGATTTCGCCAAGATTCATTTGAATCATGAAGAAGGATATCATGAATCAGGTATGGAAGCAAAGTTTGACACAAGTCTGTTTTCACCTAGAATACAATTATGCACAGCAGCTGCTAAGAAAAAGAACCAAAAGCCCTTCTTTCTCAGGTTATAACAACCTCAAAGAGCCTAATGGTCATTCTACTGTCTTACTGTACAACAAAACTAAAAACTAAAATGTTATCAATTTAGATACAAAACTGAAAACTATTATAAATAAACATGTAATGTTTAAAAACAACCACATAATATACAAAAATGTGTAACACTCAATAGGGCTATACCAGTATTCAGTTAAAATAGTCATATATAGTTCAACTGATTACAATTCTCTTTCAAATCTTGTATTTTAAGAATGTATTTTATGGGTATCTGCAGTATCTGACTATGAATTATCTGATTTACTGTTAAGATAAAGTAGTAACTTAATAGCAGAAATTACTATTTGATATCAAGCCGAGTAATCACATAATTTTGTGCATCACAGCCCACAGAAGTCTGTGCATAATCCAGCTCACCTCACACAGCGGCTTCATTAACTGGAGAACTTCATTTTGTACACCTCCACTGTCCAGTATTGAACGGGTTAGGCTCTTGATCCAGGTCTCATGACTTTCTCCCAGAGGAAGCCACAGGTTTGTGTCATCCAAAGTTTCTAAAGAAGCCTCTGAATCACTGGCTGGTACTGCAAAGAACTAGAAGGAAAAAATATATATTGCAAATATAAACAAATGCAGCATTTAAAAAACATACTGCAATCTACACAAATTGAAACATATTAAATATTGACTGTGCATGAATTGATTGACAGTATCAACTTTGTTCACGCAAATGTAAAGTTTTACAAGGAAATATGAAAGTATTAAAATAAAATTTTACTGATAACACCAACAAGGCCCCATTAGACACCACATTTAAGTTGCAAATCAACCTAAATGTTTGAAAATTAGGAAATATCCCATCTATGTCTAATTACACAACATTTTCTCTGATTTATTTTCCACCAAGTTTTTGCATCAAATGATGCAATCTTGAGAAAGAATGTATTAGATTACTAAGTAGGTAATCAAAAAGTGTCTGCCCAGTAATGAAAGCAGACAGCTTTCTAGCATCAAATTGGTAATTTCCTATGTGAAGAAACCCCAGATGCTGAAACAGAAAGGATAAACAGGAGATGTACAAAAGCAATGACATTTGCAATCACACAGATGAAGAGGCCAAGCCTTGGATTCAACAAAGGCCATCTCAAAAAATATTTTCAAATTTACTTTTTTTTAATATTTATTTCTAGGCTTTCCCTACCCCTTATGTCACATAAATAAGCTATATCAGAAGAAGTACCTTTTTCCTAGACATTCTGAAAGGCTGTAGATAGATTAACATGGGATCACCTTTATTTTTATAAACTTCCCAAAATTCATTGCCAGACTTGGTGGCTAATATGTTTTTCAAACAGGAAACAGCAGCAGTTCTAACATCAATACTGAAAGAATAACATATAGAATGCCATTATTAATTATTTCATTCAGCTATTTTATTTTCAAAATCTCCTTTATAAACATACAAGACAAAGAATTCCACAATCTAACATGTGCATCAAATCAGAAAATTTTCATGACTAGGATACATCACCCCCTATTTCATTATAAAGCAAAGCCTCAGTATTTACTCTGCAATATTGCTATCCTCTACAGCACAGAAGAGATCCTCTGGTTCAAGTTTAACTAGAGAATTTTTAGCTTGACTGGATGAGTAGTCTGAGCCTTGAGGAAGCTCAAGTTTGGGTATTAACAGGTACGATCCTAATGCACTTTCAGAGGTGCTACTCAGATTTGAACAATATACAGCTTAATGGCTCCTATTAAGCTTTGAACTAAATAAATTAAATAAGTATACTCACCAATTATCTGTTAAAGCAGTATTTATTTGAGTTAACATTATGAAGACCCACTGAAGTTTTTTATCTTCAAGTAAGTCCACTGCTTTAGAATCCAGTGCATTTTCAGCATGCTGAAGAGCTATGGTAGAGAAATCCATGGGACCTATTTCTCCCAAGCAACTTCCAACAGCCTCTGCAAATAAAGGTAATTTTATATGTCTTACGCATACTAAAACAAGGTCTCACCCTAAAAAAAAAATGTTGTGACTAGTCAATTAGTATAAATAATTTTTAGAACTTGGGAGATTATTATGGGGTCAAAAGTTGCAAACATTTATAAATAATCACTTGAGGAGCTTTATGATTAAAATCACATGTATACAAGTTTCACAGCTTAAGATTCATAAATAACACAGTTATGCTTTCTAACTCAATTTTCTCAAAGTGCGTATGGCTCTAGATTTTGCAGTTTAAATCAGACACAGATTTTGTTTTTGCTTGTGTCCAAACCAGGTAAGTGCACAAGGTCAGAATCACAGCCACTAAGAGAACTCATTTTTCATTTCCTAAGAGTTTGATAAACACAAACACGGAAGCCTGTAAATACAGTAAGAATTACTACCTGTATTTTACTTAAAATGATGCATCAATGTGTTCATCATTTGCTTTCCAAACAAAGAAAATATTTTATAAAAACACAAGACGACATAAAAGGAAAAAATGTCCTTGACCTTGAAAATAGTTTTTTTTTAAAAAAGGGGATATTAATTTTCATTAGAAAGGAACCAAAATTTATTTCCCTGCTCTTTCCTTCATACTCACCATGCCCAAAAACATTCTTCTACAGTATTGCTTTTAACAACCAGAGCAAATAAAGAACAAATTGGAGATATACAGGTTGAGTTTTGAGCTAAGTTTAACAAATCATTTAACTGCAGAATTGCAGAACAATGGAGAAAAGGCTGAAACATACAGCTTGCAGAGGTGCTGAAAAATGTTGTATCATAATGAAGTCAGTGTGAGCTGCAATTGCTCAGCATTTTGTAATCATCAGTTATTAGTCTTTTAGACAAAAATACATATTAAGGCAAATGTTCTCAATACTTGTGCATCTAGCTGGGTTAGACATCTAATCTCAGTAAACATCACCTTCATGGAGGTACTTCCCACTTGGGGAAGAGGGGATTTCGATTTTAGCTTTGGTGCATTGGACCAAACATTAATCAGGTGCTCAACATAAATGGTGAGAATAATTTTAACAATACATGAGAGGCTTTAAGATGGACAATAATCATTTTAATTTCCACTAAAAGATGTCTTTCAAATTTTCAGTTCGGTTCTCTTCCATTTTTCTTACTATTTTTCAACCTACTAAAGCGACCCATATAATGGCAGATGTTTCTATTGAGTACAGAAGAGACTAGGGTCTAAACTGATGACAATTTACATTATTAGTCAAAGTTGTTAAACGTAGTGATTGAAATGAAGATATACAACCCATTCTAATGATGGCTACCTCTAGCAGCAAAATAGCAGTGGGAAGTAACATCAAGAACAGCCAGAGTTTCAAATCTTGGTTTGCAATGACAGCCTTAGGAGATCTGTGAGACTAATTAACTTACCCAGCACTGCTTTTTCACCTGCGTGATTAACTGCCTTCTTGGACAGCTGCAGTAAGCTCACCACCAGTTTCACTATTACAGAATCTTCTGGTTTTTCTATCATTCAGAAAGAAAAACAAAATAAAACAAAACAAACATCAAAATGTAATTTCTCTTGTATAAGTGCTGCCAGATAACTTAATCTGTTCTTGTAGTGTGACAGAAGTGGTAATAGCTGCTCCCTACTCAGCTTCCTCATACCATTCAGCAGTTGACAGACCTGTCTGTTCCTACTCCGTCTCTTTTCCAAGCTTACAAGGCCTAGATTGTTCAAGGTCTACTCTGATGCAAGTTTTTCCACAAAAGCTTGTTGCCCTTTTACTAACTCCCTTTTCAAGCAGAATTTTGAGACTGAAACTGTAACTGCTATTCAAGACACGGGGACATAATGCACTTATGGCCGTAGGACAGACTACTGTTCTTCCTCGAATTTTACTCTGCATTTATCTACAGTGAATTACATCAGCTCTTTTTATTTTCCAGTCATTCAGTAAAACAAGCACATGAAGACTTGATGTAGAAGAGAAAAATTAAAGGGCCTTGTTCCAAACATCTGAAAAACAAAATAGGAAGGAATTGGGTCTGGACTGGGAGCTGAAGCAGAACACTGGGATATGGCAAGGTTCAACTAAACTAAATCCTATTATTTTCAAACTTCTGTGAGATTTACTTTCTAACATACTACGCCTTTCTAAAATCTAGCTTCATTACATTTAAAGGAGCAGGGAGACTCATATACAAGAAAACTCATTAAGAAGCCATAAAACAATATACTTATACATTATCCTGGTCATTCACAGTCATATATGCCCCACTCCAAGAGCTATATGAACATTTTACTCTGTTTGTCACATAAACACTTCATAGAATATTTATAATACACTCTGCAAGAGATATTTCAGATTTTGCATCAATAATACATGCCATTCTACATGTGAAATTATAATAAGGTTACATTGTTAAACATACAAAAACTAGGACACGAAATAAATCATTCAATGTCATATTAGAATAGGGTTATATTGCTACACATCTGAAACCAGATACGAAAGAAATAAAACATAATCAGATGTCTGTACCCTGGAAAATCTTCAGGAGATCCTTCATCTGATCTTTATATTGTTCCAACTGTTTGCGTAAATCATACAGTCCTTCAAGTCGTGTTAAGGGCAGTGAATCACAAACACTAACTGAGAGAAAGTGATTAATTTCCTGCAAAACAACATTTTGTATTAAGTACATGTAATACACAAATAAAGGCTTCAAGTAAAGAAGTGGTCCTCAGCAGTCCACAATGTGGAGATTAATAGATGCAAAATAAGAATGGAGACCTACAAACACCTCAGTTTCCAAAACTGGCAATAAAAATAATTCACGTCTAATTTAAATCTTTCTAAACTATTCATATAGGTCAAAAACTATTTTTCTTTTGAAAGTTTGTATTGCAAAAATCACCACACCATGAGATGTAATTTAAAATGTAATTACCTCCAAAAGTGAATATGGTCCTTTACTGTATTTTATCTTCTGCTGAGTTGTTCGCAAATCTTTAAAAGCAGGATATTCAGGAAAAGGATCTAAGCGTTTGATTGCTTGGTACAGATTTTCATTATCCTTATTATCTATCACCAGATACTTCAACAAGCCTAGGACCTGAACATAAAAAGTACATGAAAAGCAAAAAAGATAAACACTTTTGAGCCATATTTCTTATTTAGGTTATAAAGTTTGCATTTCTCTTAGTTCCAATAAACCGAGAACTCTATAAAAAACTTGGTAAGATAATTTATTTACACTATTAAAAATTGTAAAATTTTTAGAGGTGTAGGGAAATCACAGATATACTCTAAAAAGGAGTATTGCCTCTTCCCTAACAGACATCAAAGAGTTTATCACAACCTGCAGTTTTATCCTGTCTTTTGGTGAAGCTGATTCCAAGTATTGGTCAATATAGTCATTATAATATTGACTATGATTTAGCAATACACTGCACCCAAGCAGTCCCTCTGACGGTACTGGGACTGTTTTTATTTTTACTGTTTTATACTGCCAGTAATTTGAAATCCCGACAAATGCCTAAAAATAATCATTTACTGCCCAAACCTCTGAACTGTGGCAGAATTTGTTTCATAGCAGATCTACAACTTAAATAAATGCTTGCATAAGGGATAGCATGCTTTCTTTGCAAAAATGCTATTTTTGTGCTTTACTTACTAACTAACGAATGCAACTGGATATTCAATCCAGGCAGCTTTGAGGATCTACAATCTAAATGATGCGTTTCTAATTTGGACACTTTATTTAAAAATGATTGACTAGCTTCCATTCAATACTGGAAGGAAAATAAATCAAAGAAACTGAAAAGTCATCACTAGAGGAAGGACTTCCCTGCAGGAGTACAACATCAGAAGATTTCATATATGACAACAGTTCAAATTTGGAGAAATTTCTGCCCTCCCCACTTTGTTTCTGCCCAGGGCTGCCCTGACATGTTGCTTTCACAGCTCTGAATGTAAGATTGTTTGCACAGACATATTATAAATCTGGTGGTGATCATCAGGCTGAGAAAAAGTTTGCCAGGTTATTATCAGCTGAACCAGCCTAACCCTACAATTGTATTGGAAGCACTAAGAGGTCAATGTACATCAGGCTACACTGCAACCAAGAAAGTACATATGGCACAATGTGACCAGATTAAGCTAAAAGGCAAGTGTGAGGACTAAAGTGCAAGAGGCATACTCCATTCTCACCTTCAGCTATGGATAGGAAGTCTCTGAATCTAACTACAGCAGTCCACACATACAAATTATCACCAGAAGGAAAACAAGGCTTGTCACACAACAGAAACTGCTACATCTCCTTGGTAAGGATGAAGTGCTAAATTTATTTTTAGTAACAATTTAATCAATAAATAGCTGAACCACTGAAATCTGTTCTTTGCACATATATCCTCTTTGTCTTCTAAACACCTTCCCCTTCCAAAGGTCTCCATTGTATTTCCTACACAATCTTCCACAAGGCAAGAAGAAGTGTGGCTGTGGCTAGGTCAGAGCTTTGTAGGTAACTGCTTGGCTATTTGATGTGCTTGTACTGATTAACCAACTTGCCATCACCAGCAGTTTACAAATACCTATGTTCTCTCTTTCTTTTTCTTTAGTGGTACCACTGTTTTGGTGTCTCTTCTCTACTAAAGTAACATTTTTTCTGAAACTTACCCTGAAGGTTTTAAACCTCTTTCAAATTTGGCTGAAATTGACCCAGAAATTCAAAGCAGACATAAAAGACATAAGGACAGCATTAAAGTTCTTTAAGAACTCTAAAAATAGAACTTTTTATAGGCTAAGTAAACGGAAAATTAGAAAGTAAGTGATACAGTAACTTCAGCGATTATCATGCAAATACATCTCAATCCCTGCTTAAAACCATAGGAATTAGAAATACAGAACACAATATTTGTCATTATAGAAGTACCAGAAGTAGAGACATTTTTATTTAAAAAATTAAAGATATAGTGTTACATGCCAAATAACATTATGATGTTATTGCTTTGTATACCTACAAAGCATAGAAAAAAAGGAACCGAAATTGAACATGAATACAGGTATTGCTTTTATGAAGTGAACATGAACTTAAAAGCCAACAGACAAGGAATAAATACAAACAACTGCAACTCAAAACTACCTGCTGCTGAATCTTAGGTTGGTCCACAGCAAGAGGTAGTAGTGTTCCTACAATAACATGAAGGTGGCTCTCTAGAGCATCATCGCAACATGTAACTGCTGTGTGGCAAACATGATGAAGAAGATCACAACAGAGTGAAAAGCTGCGCATGGATACGTCTCTGCTAATAACAGGCCTGCCACAGGAAACAAAAAATTAAATTAAGGAAATACAAACTGTCATTGTCTCAAGTATTAACCTATCATACAACAGGGAAGAATAGCGGAAAAGGAGGAATATAAATAATCTTTAAGGGATGAACTGATTCTAAACTTAACAATTATCAGTGCTCTAAGGATTTAGCTCAGGAGACATGGGAGAACTGAAACACACAGAAGTTGACTGAAACGCTTTTAAAAACGAAGTAAAAAGCATACAGAAGAATATATTCCCAAAAGGAAAAAAAATAAATAAATTAAAAAGGCTTTCAGATTACTGTTTCCCAGAACAATTTTGACAGAAACATAAAGTGGAAAACATACCCTCTGCATCCCTGCATCCTCCTCCTTTTCACATAACCAACCATTTAAAAAAAAAAAAAGAAAAGGACATCTGGGGATTATCTAGTCAAGCTTCCTGTCAGAAGCAGGGCCAGCTTCAAAGATCAGGTTCTCAGGGCTTTGTTGAGCTGAATTCTGACACATTCCTTGGATGGAGAACCAATAGCAACCTGTTCCAGTATTTGACTATTCTCACAGTGAAAATCTTTCTCCTCATGTCCAACCAGAATTTCCTGTATTGCAACTTGGTGGCTGCTACCTCTTGTCTTTTCACTGTGCACCTCTAGGCAGAGTCTAGCTCCACCTTCTCTACAAAGTATCTTCCCTTCCAGAAACTGGAGGATAGAAATCAGATCAATCCCCACTTATCACACATGGGGCTCTTCAATTCAACTCTTCCCAATTTGTCATTACCTCACATGTCCTGGGTGAAGGAGCCGTACACTGGACACAGTGGTCCCACTGCAGCTTCACAAGAGTTAGAGTAGAATGACCACTTCCCTTGACTTGCTGGCTACACTCTTGCCAGCACAATCAAGCATGCAGACAGCCCTCAGTGACGAAAGGCATGCAAGCTGTCCTTCAGCACTCCTGGGTCATCTTCTGCAGAGATACTTTCTAGCCAGTCAGCCTTTGATATGGTCCCACACAACATCCTCGTCTCTAAATTGGAGAGACATGGATATGATGGATGGGCTGTTCGATGGATAAGGAATTGGCTGGATGGCAGCACCCAAAGAGTTGCAGTCAATGGCTCAATGTCCAGGTGGAAACCAGTGACAAGTGGTGTCCCTCAGGGGTCTGTACTGGGACCAGTACTGTTTAGTATCTTCATTAGTGATGAGGACAGTGGGATTAAGTCCACCAATTATGTGGTGCACAAATTAAGTGATTTGCTGATGACACCAAGCTGAGTGAAGCAGCTAATACTCTAGAGGGAAGGGATGCCATCCAGGGGGACCCTGGCAAGCTTGAGAGGTGGGCCCATGGGAATCTCATGAAGTTTAACAAGGCCAAGTGCAACGTCCTGCACCTGGCTCAGGGCAGTCCCAAACATCAGTACAGACTAGGTGAATGAATGGATTGAGAGCAGCCCTGCAGAGAAGGTCTTGGGGGTACAGGTTGTTGCAAAACTCAACATAAGCTGGCAATGTGCGCTTCCAGCTCAGAAAGCCAACCATATCCTGGGCTGCATCAAAAGAAGCATGGCCAGCAGATCTAGGGAGGTGATTCTGCCCCTCTACTCCACTCTTGTGAGGCCTCACCTGGAGTACTGCATCCAGCTCTGGGGCCCCCAGCATAAGAAAGACATGGACATGTTGGAGCGGGTCCAGAGGAAGGCCACAAAGATGATCAGAGGACAGGAGCACCTCTCCTATGAAGACAGGCCTAGAGAAGAGAAGGCTCTGGGGAAACCTTATTGCAGCCTTGCAATACATAAAAGGGACTACAAGAAAGATGGGGAGGGACTCTTTACCAGGGTGTGTAGTGATAGTACAAGGGGTAGCAGTTTTAATTTAAAAGAGGGTAGATTTAGATTAGACATAAAGAAGAAATTATTTACTCTTGAGGGTGGTTAGATACTAGAACAGGTTGCCCAGAGAGGTTGTGGATGCCCCCTCCCTGGATGTTTTCAAGCTCAGGTTGGATGGGGCTTTGAGCAACGTGACCTAGTGACAGAAAGATGTCCCTGCCATCTGGGGTACAGTGTGTGGCATGGGTGTTCGATGAGATGGTCTTCAGAGGTCCCCTCCAACTCAAACCATTCTATGAATCTATGGGGTTGCTCCATTCCAGGTGCAAGACTTAGTGGTTGTGTTTGTGGGACTTCACAATGTACGTGTCATACCATTCCCACAGCTAGATCAGGTCCTCTGAATGGTAGCCTTGCCCTCCAGTGCATCAACTCCCCCCNAATGATATTTACCACAAAATCCACATCTCTCTCCAATATTTCAGGGTATGAAAAGCTTTCAACAAGCAAAGCAATCAACTTGCCCTTACTTTCAATGACATTTAGGTGAATAACTGTCTTGGATATCTAAAGCTAAACCACAAGTAAGAAAGTAACACTAGTCCTCATGAAAAATAAGAATCATCATTTAAATCTTAAGGCTGATCAGGTACTGGTTTTCCCTATCTGAAGACAAGCCAAAATAGCTTATACTGATTCTCACTCATCTTGGTAGCTACCTAATGGTGAGAATGTAAACATTAATACTCTTTATTAATTCAGTAAGGACATTTTATTTGAAATGTGCTTGCTTTGCACTTAACTCCACAGTCTGAATTTTTCTCCTATGGCCTTTAAATTCCCAAACACCCTTTTTGTCACCAACATCTCCTAACGCTTTTAATTTCTACAATTTGATAGCCCACTATAGACATAAAATTCTGCGGTACAGTGAACATTTAAGTACAAGGATAGCACAAAACAGTCCACATTTTAGAACGACTTCTAATTTTAAATTCCAAAATTATCAAATAAAAGCAAGTATTTCAGGAAATTTCAATTCTTTCTACAAATGAATTAAAATCTACCAGTGATACACACAGGTAAGGTTACAAGAACAAGGGAGCACAGATATGACAAACGTGATGTAATTGTCTTATTTACCTGCTGTTGATGTGGTGAATCAGGGTATAAATTACATCTCGGAGGACAAAAGCCCATGCTCCTCCTAAACCATCTTTTATCTCTTTAAGTAACAGACTAACAAAGAAATAATAAATTATAAGAACTCTGTGTTTCTTGTAAACGTTGTTTGTATCTGATGCATGCTTACAAAGGGCTAGAAGAATTTTCTGGAATGAATCCTAAAAATAAATAGAACTATGAGTAAAAAAGATAATTCATAATGCCAACAGAGATATACTTTATATCAAGAAATAAAAAAAAGCAATAGACATATATATATACGTTTTTTTTAAAGGACATGGACAAAAAGCTTTAAAGAATTTAAAGAATTTATTCCACTGGCTGGCAGTACTAATTTCTACACTCAAACGTTTCAGACAAATATGCTTCAGAAAGTTTTTTTTTCTTATTTTTAGATTGTTTATGGATGGGCAAAAGTAAGTTGTGCTCTTTACAACACATGCAACAACATAGCATACGCTTTGAAAGGATACGTTTCTACAGAATTATGCTAGAAGACAGGAATATGTTTATGATTCATTACAAGGGCCGCGTCATTTTATATACCTTCCTATTTGCTATTAAAAACAGAAAATCAAATGTCTAAAAATATGCCGGACTATAAAATTTCACTCTGTCATTAAGGGAAGCTAACTTTAATACCTGAATTGTAGATAGTACTTAGATAAAATTGTCCAAACATTACTTCAGAATATTCTTCAGACATATGCTGAAGAAATAAATTGCATCTAAATTGTATCTGGTATACACACATTTCCCCAACCCTTAAAATAGTTCTGTTTATACATTACTCTATATGTATTATATAATAAAATTATACTTCAAGCCTGGACTTTTTGTTAGGTTATTGTGTCCTTGAACTTACGACTTCTTCCTTTTCACAAGACAAACAAGAGAACAGCAAGGTTTCTAAGGTTGTATTTTTCCTCAAATATACATGATGAAAATGTCTAATTAAACCAAAATGTATTCATAAAAGGAATTTTATATTCTAAAAGAAAAAGAAAGTCATCATTATATACTTACAGGGCTTTTAGTAAGAACTGCTACAAGACTTTTTAATTTGCTTTTATGACAGTTGCTAATATAGTCCAAGGTTGCCTTAATTACGTAAGATGGAAAATGTGGAGGATTAGGAGAAGGATCCAGTTCCCTGAATGAATAAATAAGAGGCTTTTTTTTTTTTCCAAGAATCAAACCCCACGTGTTAAATGAAATAAGTCTCATGGAATAGAAGGGTAACTCCTAGGAAATCTTTTCTGCTTTCAGTAAGTGAGAAACTCCCAAAACATCAAGCACAGTGACACACTTATTTTTAACTCTGTTGCCCCTGCCTGGCAGTTTTCGAGGTCTCATTTTCTTTAACACTCTTATTATTTTTTTGAAAGATCATATTGTTAAACAAACAAACAAACATTTGTCTCATATAAGGTCCTTCGTAGGAAAATCTCATTGCAAGTCTTCCTAGAAAGAAAAACTTTGATCACAAGCAGACATCACAAAGTCTGTAAATAAAGATGTTGCACTGAAGCCAACATCTTTTATAACCTTCTGAAATCCTCAGCCACTGATGAAATGATGAAATTTATGAAAATACACATAGCTGAGAAATGCTTTAATTTCTTTCAACTTTATAGTTTTATATTAGAAATATCTTCTCATTTTACTTCAGGAAGTGTAATTTCTTTCCCAATACTTTGCATCTAAACACAAAAATCTTAAAAATTATTTCCTGATATAATTATGTAATCAGTGATAATTTTAGGTAAAAAATAAGGAATGAAAAGCTCATAAAAATGAAGATATTTTTGGAATTCAAATATTTCTATTAACTAGGAATACCAACTAGTTTATTTGGCATTGCTTAAGCAATCTCCTTACCCAGAGCAAGAGCAGCCACTACAGGAACTGCTAAGAAAAGTTTCACTTCCACTTCTCACTGACTTCCAAATATTTACAGATCTTTAAAAGAATGACTTGAAATTACAGTCATTAAAACCTGACCAATTTTACAGAGAGTAAAATTTTACAGGGTGGTAGTCCATCCTAGTTTGAACAGATCTAAACCAGCAATGTCATAGTCCAGAGCTCACCAACATAAAATGGAATTCTCTTGCCCACCTATTCAATTCTTTTCATTAACTGAAGTATTATAGAGAGATTCCCCTTACTGATATTGGGGAATAACTATTTAGAAAGTACATATACGATACATCATCACTAACGAGAATAAAGTCCACTAATTCTCAACTTCAAAGCTATCTCTTCTTATGCCTGAAGGGCACATTTTGATGCACAATGTTATACAAATGAATAGCATTTTAAAAATCTACAAATACGTACCTTATGTATTTACTCAGATGAGATCCTTCTTCTGCCTTGGTGTTAGGTGGTTCATGTAAGGTCATCAACAGTTCAACCACAATCTCTGGTAAATTATTATGAGATAAATTGTCGATTTGCTAAAGGGGGAAAAACAGTGTTTTAGTAAGAAAAAAATAGCTAAAATAACACTTCTTTCTCTTCTGTGAAAACCTTTTCTTGTCTGGATTCTCTATTTGTTGAATTATCCAAGACATACAATTTATTCAGAAATTACACCTGGCTAGGTCTTATCTATGACAGTCACAGGTAGAACAATTAGCTTTCCTTTTGCACTTGGAATAAATATAAGTTTAATTTTACTACTGGTTCTGAATATAGAGTCTGACTCTGTGGAAGAGGGAGGGTCTTCAGAAAGTATTAAAAATATTTTAAGAAGAAAACATGACTTACGTAAAGAGATATGTAGCAGGGGAACTCAGGGTTGTATAATTAATGTAAACTTTTTTTTTATTACATTCTGAAAAAAAAAAATACTGTCTGTCTGAAAGACTACCAAATCCCACATACTTGAAAAATTTGGGAAACAAATTCAGCTAGTTTGCCTTTATTAAAACAATAATCTTGTATCTATAAACTTGAATTATTTACATTTTTACAGAATATATAAAAGTTTCTTTCAGGTCTGTTAAATGTCATGCAACTCAATTTACACATTTAAAACAGATACCTGTTTTCCTAAGCAGTTTTCATCCTTAAGCACATCGTAGACTTTAGAAGCTGTATCTCTTTGCTCTGCTACTTCACTCTTTCCATGGCTTTGATAAGCAAAATACGGGAGGATATTCACAAGTATCTTTGGAAAACAGTCTGCCAGAACCTGCCTCCAGTCTTTTTCAATCTTGTTGGCAAGTGATTTCACATCTTCAAATTGACTTCTAATCACCAGGTGTGGAACCAAAACTTTATAACAAGACCTACATGTAGTAAATACATTTCCAAAATGTCCTTGAATTGCATTTTTGAAAAAATCTCAAGCATAATATACCATTCTTCTACTGGATTCCTCTATAACTAAACATGTAATTATTGTCTAGCTACTGCTATACAAAAAATCTTTGAAGCATAACTAGAGTGTACAAGATACTTGGAATACATTTCAAAAGTTCTCAATACATTTTCCTACAACAAAATCTTGATAACTACATTTAGAAATTTGAAAACCTGTGTCATAATTGTAAATAAATCTAGATAAACTGCTTTTGTATAGCAAACTTACCTGTAGAATTCCTCCAGGCTAGTATAGTTCAGAAGAACATAAGGAAAGGCAGACAGGCTATATCCACTGTCATTTATTTTCAGCCACTCCACCACCAAATAGTCTAAATGTGATGTCATGAAGTCTTCTATACTTTTATAGCCAAAAATATCAGACACTTTTTTCAAAACCTGTGCATTAAATAAGATTATAAAGTAGCATGACGAATACATATTATGGCATAGTGAAAGTACTACATGTCCTCCCCCCATCTTTTTAACACATACTTGTGTAACTCAGTTCCTATTTAGCACAAGCTATTTTTTTTATGTTTTGTATTGCTGTGTCTCCAAAGAAGGCAATCAAGAACTACATCTACCCTGTGAGAGGTAGTATGCAAAGAAAGGACAAACCAGTATATATTTTGCTGGGTAAAGATCGTATCTAAAACAAGAGGCAATGAGTAGAAAGGGATAAAAAGGAGAGAACACACACCCACACCCACACACACACCAAAAAGATGACCAGAATAATAGACTGCAATTATTTCAGTACACCCTTGTGAACAGTAACGTAAAAGTTCACCAAGACACATACCATCTTCCAATATATGGCATTTACTTTACATATTTTCCACACTGGAAAACTCACTTTACTTCTACTGGATAGAAAGATTTTTTTAAATGAGCTCTGAAATCTTTAGTGTACAAAAATCTATTTGTGTTTTAGATCTGTGCTTTTAAGGTACAGGATTTACTATTAAAATTGCTTTTTATGATATCATTATTTCTGTGTTAGCACTACACAGATTACCAGATTTAATTACAAACTCACTCAGATATTTAAGTCTCACATTAGTCATGGATTGCATTAAACAATTTAACAATTTCAACACTGACAAAAGCATTTTGTACCATTACAATTTTGCTTTGCTTAATTTATAACCTAAATAAAAAAATGGAATTTTATACTTGCCTTTTTCACAAGGTGAGGTTCTAACCCATTCTCTTTCACAGATTGGCAAATAGCAAACAAAGCTTGCTTTTCACATACAGGACTGCAGCACAGAACCATGGTTGCAAGCATCAGCAAAACTGCCTTTCTATTACACTGCTTGTCCAAAAGATCTTCAGGACTTGCATCACCACTGACCTTCAGTAAGAAATAATGAAGAACTTGCATAAAAATTCTGTTAAAGCAATCTCCCAACTAATAAATGAGCATCAATAATTTAAAACAAAGGGCACTGACACAAGCACTTCTGAAAATCTTGCTTTGGTTGCTTAAAAATTAATTCCCCCAGCTGTCTGCTCCACCTCTCAACCAGAATTTACTGCCTCCAGCATGTCAGCACACATGCTCGTACCTCATATACTCCAGTTCATATAGTAGAATTAGCAATTCAAACAAAGGCAACACACTTAACAGAGAATGACCAAGGCACTGACAAGTCTCCTTTTGCTCCTCTGCAAAACTTACTGCCTCCAAAGCAGACATTGCAGCAGGATCTTCCTTGATTTTTCAGTTTCCAAACAATAACATGTATATTACCGTGTAAGAAAAAGCAGAAACCCCTCATGCATACAGGAAAGAACCATCTTGTGATTCAAATACAGTTCTTCCCCTCCTAATGCATGGTGTTGACAAGTGACAAATACTGAATAAAAGTAAAATGAAACTGCAACCAAATGACAGAAGCTAATGAGAGATGACAGCAAGCTGAGGTGACAGAGTAGGGGGCCGAGGCAACAGAGAAATGAGACAAAAAAAACAAAGAGTTGGAACAACAGAGGTCTGGAGGCGACAGTACAGAGACAGAATGAGATGACAGAGGGATGAGGCCTCAACAGCAAGACCAGGCTACAAGAGAGCAAGCCAAGGCAACAAAGAGAGAAAACAAAAAGAATAGAGACAACGCGTAGAAAGATGATAGAGCAACAGACAAAACATTATGGAAAATGTAGATGACTTGGCGTGGTAGCAAGGAAGGGGGAAAAGTGAAAGACGCTAATAGAAAAATTAATAGTTAAAGAAATTCCACAGTAATATACGACACTGCATTTCCAGTTACTGCAATAGAATAAAACTTTTCCTTTACTTGAATTTTCTTCTGAATATTTTATTTTTTAAGCAAATTTTCATTTAGTGGAAATCATTGCTCTAATACCACTGGAAACATTATCTTACTGAAATTTACAGTTCTGTTTTTATACTATATCAATACACAATTTAAATTGACATTGCTATCTATTCAATACTTATATGTTGTCTAGAATATTATGGTTCCATTCTTATTTGATCCTTAAGTGTTACAGTAGTGAAACCTGCAACAACAAATAGCATTATACAGTCTGGAGCATACACTGAAGATGTTTACAAATTTCTAATGTGGACAAAACAGTGACTGACTGGCTGTATAAAGGATTTCCTGTCTACCACCCTGTTTCACCACCTCAGATTACCAGAAATCCTGAAGATCCTTGGAAAACTAAACACACTTTATTTCAAAAGTCATTTTATTCATAACCTGAAAAATTGGCAAAACTAATGACTAGATCTTGTTACCAGATTTCCCATTCCTTCCTGAACTCTGAGATATGCATTCTCAAAAGCCTTTTGCTGGAGCTTCAAGGGAAGAGGTTTTGACAATCCAGAAGAATCTTTCTGTTTCACATCTTGAAACAAACTTCAAAAAAAGAACAATTATTAGCATAAGATTTAGTCTACAGAATTACTGCATATTGTGCATAGCAAATAGTAAGATTCTGCTTTTCCGAGCACCATAATTTTCTTCTTAACTTTCTTGTATAGCAGTCCTTCCTTCCTCTCCCTCAAACTTTATCAGTAACAGGAAGAATACCTGCTGGGGCTAAAAGCTGGAGAATAGCCTGAAAACAAAGTTTCCCAATCTCTGCCAGTGCAGAAATCCAAACTTCAATTGCCTGTCACAGTGGAACATTCCATGTCATGAAGTATGTTGGGAATACATTTACTAAACAGATGTATATGTATAAAGAGTTTCTCTCTCTCTTTTTTTTTTTTTTTTTTCCTCAGATAAAGGCCCAACTCACTCTGTTCTTTGCAACAAAAATTGGAACACCACAGTGGATTGGACCAAATGTCACTCTAGCCATTTCTAAGTGAGCAACAGCAGATACCTAAGAAAGATCACCATGTGCTTGCCTTGTCTGTATAATAACTCTAATATATATATATATATATATATATATTCTAATATTTGACCACAGGGGACCTAGGCAGATCATGAGTTACAAGTGGTGACTATATACTTAGTATCCCTCAATGATTTCCTCTTTCATGAATTTGTTCAGTCACTTTTTGAACCCCGTAAATTTCTGGCATCCAGACGGCTGAATGTAGTAGGATAATATTCAGTATAACTGAATATTGTATGAAGAAGTAAACCATATTTTCTTAGAATCCTGAAAATGTTAGCTTCATTTGATGTCCCCTAGTCTTTAAACTGGAAAAGACCGCCAATCTTCATTTTGTTCCACTCCAGATTTTGTAGTTATGTAGTATCTCCTGCAATTCAACTCGTTTTGTGCTGAAGGGCTACCATTCATACAATCAATGGATGTGTGTCAAGTGTTTCTTACTTTTGAACATCCCTTCTCTACTCCTATTCCAGTTTCATTATATCCTTTTTGAGATATAGAGAAAGAACAGTACATGGTATTCAAAACACAAGATCCTTTGAAATAGTTTTTATGCTACACAATGTACCTAGCCTATTTCTAGAGGATAAGCAACTATTTCATATTCAAGTTTTGTATAATAAACCTAGTGCAAAATTTACAACCATATACAGTGTTTTATATATATAATGTACATAATTTTACATCTATCTCTCTCTATATATGCACACAGAATATTGACAATGTAGACAAAGTTTGAACACCTTAACCAAAGTAACTTCATAGGCTTCTATATTCCCTCAGGATCAAAGCCCCAGAACTACTGGAAACAGCAGCTACACAGTAGCAGAAGTAAGACCCAGTTAAGTGAAATTCACTGTTATTCTTATAAACAGAAAAAAGATCTACATTATCACCTGGTAATTGACTTTGCAGCAAGAATGCAAACTTGATGGTGACTATCTGCGAGAAAATGTGGGAAAGCATCACTCACAGGAAGATCTCCATTTTTTACATCAAGGATAGCCCACTTGGAATAAGGATCAGCCTGAAGAAAACAAATACTGAGGTTTAAAATATAGAAAAGACTTACAATGAAATATACACTGATACATGCAAAAAATCTTAAGGTGTGCTTGAAAACAGTATCTAAAGTATATACTTAACATTCTAATGAATCTAAGAAAAGCTGGGATTACCTCAAGCAGGGCTTTCATGCAGTTTAAAAGTGCCACTCTTACTGGTGCTGTGCATCTATTTCCTTGAGCTAGCTTCCTAAAATAGGAAACATTTGAAAAAAATGAAAAAGTTGCCAACAATTTTGAGAAAAAGTCTAACAAGTTAGTTTCTGCTGCTTGCAGTTCATTCTTTGGTGCTCAACAGGTATGTTTGGCAAGATTTGATGATTTTACTGGTAATCTACAATTATAAACAATATTTATTTTTGGTTGTTTATCACTTGTTACAGATACTTATCCAATTCAGAGTGCAATCTTTGTTAATATACAGCTGTGTAGTGTTTATTTCTATAATGCTATCTTAAGGACTGTAAGACTCCTTGATACAAATGACTCAGAAAAAGTTAAAAGTTAAGTGCTGAATAAAGGAAAGTGGATTCAATAGCAAGACACACAAGAGCATCACAGTCTTACATAGATAACAAAGTTAAAAATCTTATGCCTAACAAGCAGACTGCTGCATTAAATAAGATAAAACATACCAAAAGGCTCCAACAACTGTCAAAAATTGCCCTTGAGCATCCCCTGTCTCTTCTGCATGTGGGTTGGACCGGGCCAAACCTACTGCTATAGGTAGCAAATTATTTAGAATTACTTTACAAACGTCTTGGTCTCGACGGTACAAGGAACACACAGCACTGTGAAAGAAAGAAAGAAAAAAAATCTTGAACCACTAAACAGCTCCTAAATCCTCTAGCTGTTGAACTAAAATAGCTTTAATACATGCTAAATAGTTTCTCTCTTACGAAAGAGGCTTAAGAAGCATAAGAACTTCGTCTTCAGGCAAGAGGTTTTCTTCAATAGGGAGCTCCTTCAAAAGGACCAAGTACTGGAGAGAAAAAAAAAAAAGAACCAAAGTGGAAAATAATACTTAAGAAAATAAGTAGACAAAAAGAAAAACTATACAACATTTTCAGTAACTCTCACATAAAATCATGCAGTAAGGATACCTAATGTCAGCTCTTATATGTCAGAATCTGACCATCTTTTCATGTTGTCATGCTAATATTGCTCAAGACAATTTTAGTTTTGGCAGCCAAAAATATTTCCTTTGTAAACTAAAGCACAGATCCTATTCTATGACAGAGACCATTTCTAGGTATTTAACAAATAATTAATGATAAAGGCAAGATATTTATACTCGGCAACTGTTTATTTTCTAGCTTACAACAAATGCTAACTGCTCTTTCCCCCACTCCAGCACACTCCAAACCATCAAAAGTAGCTTTTTTCCAGTCTTCTCAGAGGACAAAAGAAAGGGCATCAAGAATATACAACTTTAAAAACAGTATAGGTACAGAGGCAAGTCTGCTGTAAAAAAAATCTCACGCTCACCATGTGCAGATGCAATGGCTTAGCACTATCAAAGACGCTGTCATCAGTTAGCATTAACAGCTTCCTCCGTATATCAGAGGCTCGGAAGCTCACTGTCTGAATTTGGACTGTAGTTGCACAAATACATAAGAACCTCAGAATTTCAAGGAGAAGTAAATCCTGCTTTGTCAACTGTTCTTCAGCTAATGGACTCACAGCACCTGAAAATAAGATTCGTATGTAAGAAATGCCTCTCCAAGGACAATAAAAAAACTTTGTAACATTTTATGTCTTTACAAAACTAATTTAAGTTCTCATAACAGACAAAGTACTAACAACCTTTAAGTTGTTCAAATTCAAAGCTTCCCCAACACTGAAATTATGACAATTACTACTATATTAATGTCCTCATCCAAATTTCAATTATAACCTAAAAGAAATAGTTACAAATGACATTTTCTGTCACATTTAGAGCTCTGTTGCACTTAGAGTAACTTTTTGCAATCCCAAACTTTAGAACTATTTATTGGATGGCCGGAGAAGATACTTCTAAAGATGTTTATTCAACAGGATGGGGAAAATAGACCTGTTCTTTGTGGCAGTAGTATAACATCATGATTTCCTTCTCCTTCAATAATAAAACAAAAAACATAGTCCTGATTAGAAACTAAGATGTGCACCGTTTTAAGAAAGAAATTAAAACCAAAGAGAACATCAGTACTTGCAGCTCTTAACAGCAATAAACACCTGCCCTAAGGACACACAAATCCACGCTCCTCCTCCTACTTGTCTAGAGATGTAAGAAAGCTGACCTTGCCAAGGATTACTGATCAGGTAAAGGAGAGAAGTGGAACAGGAATACTTTTAAGAAAATAAAGCACAATCTAATGACAGAGACAGGTAGCCTACAGACACAACTTCTTTTCTCTTCTTTTCCAAAACTTCTGTTTGACTCTGAGCAAGTTAACTAGTTTCCCATATTTCACTATTTGTAAAATAAAAAATATACTTCTCCTTTCCAGATGAGCTAGAGCACTTCACTAATATCTTTAAAGCACTAATGAAGTACAAAATAATTATTGTTTAGAAAGTACCTGGTTCAACTATTACCTGACTAAAAGCAGCACAATTTAATACCTAACTGTCATTCAAGGAAAGAACAATGTGTAAAAACAAGGCAAGGGAGGGGGAAGTTGTCTTAAGCAAATAGTTTTGGACACAGAGAAAGCTTACCTGTCACATTTTGCATCTCACCAGATTCATTTGTATCACTGATGTCACTCACTGAATGATCATCAAACAGATCATCAGATACCTGGTTATCTGCTTCCATTATGCTCTCCTCAGGATCATTCCCCACTAGGTCCACTTCTCCCAATTCACTTGGTTTTCCAGTAAATGTCATCTGATGAAAACACCACATTCTTTTAAAGTTGGCTTTTAATGACAGGAGAAACCACACAAGCATAAAACAAGGAAGGACACTAGAGTTTCCCAGTGAATTTGAACAAGTGAAGAAAACAAGGGCTACGCTGAAGCAATGAATTTCAACCTTTTTGATAAACCTGTCTTCTAAACATGTGAATTGTTTGATTTGAACTATTCTCTTTAGGACACAAGCTTCCTGAGACAGATACTTGTCTTTGTGTTTTAGATGGTGCCAAGGATATTGTTAGTATTTGAAAAACAATTCTCTGGAAGACTCTGAAATTCCCACCATACTTCATAATTACACAGAAATGAAAGGAAGGCATACGGCCTTTTTGAGGGCACAGTAATTACTCCTTTCCCTACTAGATGACAAGTTAACAGAAGGTAAGATTGTCAGCTTCTCCTCACCTGAAAAACAAAGGATTTTGCCTACCTAGACCTGACTACAGCACAATCTGCCAGAAAGAGAAGTTTCAAGAGTTGTACTAAAAGCAGTGATGTGCCACCCTATTACTTTTGTCAGTGAGAAAGGAGAGCCAGCTACATTTAAAAGATTTAATATCTACATAAAAAAAACACCTCTACAGTGTTTTTTAAGGCACATAAATCCATCAAACTAGAAAATAAAAAGAAGCTTTTAAAATTTACATGTGCGTTAAAGTTAAATGTCATGTATTACAGAAATTCTTTCTATGGCATAAAATCTGTATATCTTTTTACACTAATAAAATATTAAAAAAAAAAATCCCAAAAAACATTTTTTAATGTGAACTGGCATGCTAACCTTGATCAAATATTATCCACCTGTTCTCATTTTTCCCCGATGCCTATGTATATGTTCAAAATATACAAATGCTAAATAGGAATGTTTCCAGTTAGAAATCTCTATAAAACTCACTGTATTTTAGTTTATTTTTTTTCAGTAATGAGTATTTGGTTTGCCTCCAAATTATTATACCATAAAAAATAATCCTCTCATAGAAGAGCACTTGCATTCCGAATCACAGAGAATGTACTTACCAGATTTTTGCAAATATCTACAAGGTCATTCATAAATTTTGATGTTAACAAACGCAGGAATAAATTAGACAGCATCTTATTAGCACTGTTCTGTAACAAAGTAAGACGTACAGATAGGTTAATTCCATATTTTCAGGTACAAATAATATCTAACTTTGTGATCTCATTAATGAAGAAAGAAACATAAATTATTTTATAAGCTTTACCTTGGTACAATTGCATAAACACTTTGTACACCGCATTATCAAAGTCCTCAGTGAGCTGATCTGGGCATCTTCATTTAATTTTTTTTTTGAGTTAGAAATGCTTTCTCCAGCATAATGAATGAGAGACTAGTAAAAATACAACAGTTAAAATATCTCAGTTGAATTCCTTTATATGTTGGCACATACACAGCACACACACAGGCAAAAGGACATGATTCTCATTTATACTCATTCACACATTCTCATTCATACAGCTTTGATATTTATAGCATGCATCAGTGAGTTTGGGAACATTTGTTTTTTCCCTTTTGTTTCACACATTCTGCTGCAGAAGTGACAAAAACGGCACAGACCTGCCTGAAGCATTGATATTTTCATCACGAAAGAAAAATATGGCATCTATCCACAATGTAAAGTTTTGGGTTTCCACATTTAAGCGCAAAACCACTTCACACAATAACAAGAACAACAGTAATAGCTGTCTTCATACTGGCTAAACCACCTTAAAAAATTCCTGCATGAAAGACCTATAAATGAAAGGACTTTTTATCCTGAGTAGTCCTTTGTCCACATGTCCTTGATTACTTTACCTTCTGTATCACCCACATAGGGGTGATACAGAAATATATCAATATTTAGAATCTGTAAAACTGATATATTGGTATATTGACAGAATTTCATTGACTCCTCTTTTTCAGCAGCAGTAACATATTTAAACATTTCTGCTGCTATTTCTTTTTTTAAGCAGAAATCAGGGGAAATATTCATGCTCTGAAAGTGTGTTAACATGAACAGAGTTTTAAAATGATTTTATATTTAACAGTTTATTTTAAGTTGCTCGCAAATGCATTGCTGCTTACCTTAGCTTTCTGGAACAACTCTGATTTACAGGCATCCTCTTCTGTAAATATACCAGTGTAGCAATAGCAGCCAAGAACACCGATTGAGAAACTGACACATCGAACAAGGTGTTCTGCACCAACAAGCTTAGACTAAATTAAATACACAGTATAAGCACCAGTGGTTTAATATGAAACTTTTTCATCAAAATACAGAATTCTTTAGAGTCTCTTTTTAACACTTGTATATACACATTCTGCCAGAATTAATGAAGCATTGCATTCTACTGTTTTGCATCTTGCAGTTGTCTTAGCTCCCTAGCAAGTCCTCTTGGCTCTCCATGTTGTAATATTCTCTGCATGTCCCATGGCGCTTACACCTCCCTCCTTCACAATACTTTAAATTCTCCCTCCTTTAGCTTCCATCACAGTAATACTTTCAGCTCTCCTCATGTGCTCTGCTTAGCTGTTTTACCTCTTGCCAGGAGGAGAGACAGTATGAGCCTAGTCAGGAACTATAACACATTCCTACCACTGCCTCTTGCTATCGTAGTAAATTCATAAGTTTCTTCTTAGCAGCAACAAACAAACGTCAACAAACAAATGGCATATAGGGTTGTGAATGCATGCAAGTCTACCGCAGGAATATTCTGGAGAGCCCTTTTTACCTGTCTAAATTATATGGATCAAAGGAGGAGAAAGAGCAGACAAATATTTTTACTTTCTCCGGAAGGGAAACCAAAGAAGATTTGTTATCACATTCTTGAAAAGCAGGTATCTACAAAAAGATGGGAAAACTCATGCATACACACCACTGTTACATATGCAAAACCAAAAACAGCTTTTATAGTGCCATAAAAAAAAATGGATCAAAATGGATCACAGGATAATTCAGGTTCAAAAGGACCTCAGGAGGTCTCTGGTCCAACCTCCTGCCCACAGCAGATCAGCTCTGAGGTCAGATCAGGTTACTCTGAGCTTGATCCAGTCAGGGCTTGAAAAGCTCCAAGGATGAAGACTACACAACCTCTCTTGGCAAGCTGTGCCATTGCCTGACTGTCCTCATGCATATAAAATTTTCCTCTACCTGGTGTGAATTCCCTGTTTCAGGTTACGCCTGCTGTCCCTGACCCTCCTGCAATGCACCACTATGAAGAGCCAGGCTGTGTCTTCTAGATAACTTTATATGCACTGGCAGGCTCCCTCAAAGCCTGTTAGGTCCCCCCCGAAAAACATCGCTGCTCCAGGCTGAACAAGCCCAGCTCCCTCTGTGTCTCCTCACAGGTCAAGCGCTTTAGCCCTTGATCATCTCAGTGGCCTCCACTAACTGCACTAAGTGCCTGTCTTGGCCTGCGAGGCCCAAAACTGGATGCAGTATTCTAGACGCAGTCTGAGTGCACCAAGTAGAGGAGGATAATCAGTTCTCTTGAGCACTGGCTGTGCTCTTGTTAACATAGCCTGTATTTGCAGCTTTCTCTTCCTTTACACTGCTGCTTCTTTTTACAAAACCTATTTGAGACCTCTATGCCTCAGGCTATCTTGGTTGAAAACTGGCAAGAGCTTAAAGCATTACAGGGGCACAGAAGTTGAAGCAAGCATCTTAAAAAGCAGAGTAACGATTTATGTAGCAGCTTTGCACATACTTCCACTTCTACACAGCTTGTAAAGTATTCCTACATACTTATGGAAAGTACAGATAGTTTGCCAACGATGTACAAAAACATAGACTTCTCTATTTCGTATTATTTAAAATAGTTTTTAAAATGCTTGCAGTTCATTTTTAGCAGCAAAAGGAATGAAAATTTATATACTTTTCCTTGAAAATGTATTGTTTGGGAGCACTACTATAAGGATGCAACAGTAATTTCTAACTTACCTTAGGAGTATAGTTGCTTAAAAGCTTTTCTGACATTGTTGAAAGACAATGCTCCAGTGTTTCCCTAAGATTTTGGTTGATGGCAAGTCTTGAACCAGTCACATTTTTATCTGCAACGTTTACTGCAAAGTTAGTGAAAATATCCATTTCATCAAATGTTGTCTGTAGATACAGCTCTTCAACATCAGAAAAAGCGATTTCTTCTTTCCCTTGTAAGTGTTGCACACTTGAAGAAGAGACATTGTTTTTACTTTAGCAGCCAGTATATGAATACAAGCCTTTAACACTATTATTCAAATGTTTAAAAAAAAAAAAAAAAAAAGGCAAAATAAAATATTTTAACTTTTTGTTAAAAAGTAAACAAAACTCTGGTTAATCTTTAATTTCTGAGGTGACTTTCACTGTGGAATGGATACTTATCATTTTAGCTCTGTCTGAAGAAACTACAAGGAAAAGTAAAGCCTGCACATACATCCTAAGTTCTACTGCAGCTCACGTACCAACACCTGTTTCGTGTTGAGATGGCTGACATCAACCTACTTTACATAATTGCAGCATAAATTCACAAAAAGCCTGAAACTAATAGTTTTAACTTCTATACAGAAAGGTCTTATCTTTCATTACAACAAGTTATACACACTTTAATTTCATTAAGAGGAAACTGGATATAGTTCAGGAGCTTGAACGCGTGCATCAGCGAAAGATGCAACAGTGTTCTTAGAATGACTCCAACAGACTCAAGTAACATGTGACTGGGGCCACAAATACAGGCAGAGTGGCCTGAGGACACATGGAAATTAATTATCTAACCTTTACAGATTTCCTCCGATTTTCATTAAAATTCCTAAGATATTTGCTTCCTTTAGAATGAAAGTTAATGTTAACAAGCATGAATATATATTTGTATAAAGTTACAAATTATTTGAAAAATGTAATATTAAGGAGTTAAAAATATCAAATGTAATTGTGTGTAAAGAGCCAAATATTTAGCTGTATTGCTGAAGAAATATGAGAAACTTATTCCTCTTAAGATATTTTGCTTAGTACCTGAAGCTTTGACCCTGTCAGCAAGAGACTATTTCAACATCTGCTTAAAGTATCTTAACAAATTACAAAAACTCTATTACTTTTATGGGGTATGAAAGATGTTGTACAGAAAGATGCAAAAGAGCTCAAGGAACATTTATGCATTTCATTGTCTCTGTTTGCTAAAATGACAAATATAAGAAGCTTAAGTATTTATAATGATAGATTTAAAAACATACCATTTAGCATCACTTTGGAAAAAATTCATGGCAGCTCTACTGTTCTTCATTGTAAGGCTCACAAGAATTTTTTGTAACGTAAGATGAGGAAAATCACTGCAAAAAAAAAAAAAATTTGTATTTTCTTTCAATCAGACATGTTCTTGGGATTCCTGAAGTGTGCACAAACATTGACCTGATTCACTGTGTACCTTCAAAGAGGCTTAAGTTTTCACTTAAGATTTCTAACACATACTTCCTGTATCTGCTATGCTACGGACAGATGACTAAAGTATGTCCCCAAAATTATATCCTACAGCAAGCTTAAAAAAATACCTATTAACTCTACCAAAGCATTACCATCATACAGTTCTGCAAATCCACTTTCCCCAGGGCAGTCTTCTGCATTACAAGGTGAGTTTGCATATAAAATTATGCCACAAAGACTTTACCTGCAGAGCACAGGAGGCAACTCTGCATATTCTTCCATTTCTTCCTCCAGATAGCAGGACAGTATCCATTTCATTATTGCCTCCTTTAATACAGAAACCAGATTTCTTTCACAATTATTCTGTTCCGTTCCTACATCCAAATTTTCTGGCACTGAATAGGCAGACATTAGTAATGCTAAACAACATATTGCAGAACTGTAATAAAAAAAGGAACACAGGACATTTATGAGAAACAACAACCTGATATTTGTTGATCAGCACTCTAGAGCACAGTCAGTATTTTTGCATGCTTGGGGAGCATCAAATGCACAAACAACTTAAATCAGCATGCATACTAGAAAACTCCTTTATTAGAATCTGTGTTTTCAAAAGCCACGTTTTCACTATTACAGATGCTTCCTGTTTATTTTAAAGACTGTTTCAGGACGTTGATTTCAGAATCAAAATATATTTAGAAGAAAACATACTTTTCAACTTTAAAAAATAAATCAATCACATCTCCTTCTGTCAGATTTTATATTTTTAGTCAGATTTAACATTTGAAGATGCTTGCCTCTCCTCTTCCACCTCTGCTTTTAGACTTAGGCACATATTTACATCAGTTTCAAATGCTAAAAACACAGATGTGGACAGTTCTTAACTACAAATTCAGCCACAAAAACAACAATAATAGTACTCTGAATAATGCAGTGGTTTTGGTTACATAGTAAAAAGCAATGTGAATCAGACACAAAACATTATCTTTGCTTCCCGTTTTACCTTGAAGGCTTGCATGCAGGTCCTGAAAATATCTTCCAGAGTTCTTTATCTGTTACAACAAGGTTTCCTTGAATCATAGCTCCAAGTAACCCAAAGCTCTCCATTTCAATTTGCTGAAAGCTTATGCTACGAATGGTAAGAGACCAAATTTTTGCCCAGGTTCTCTGGAGCTCTAACTTGTGGGTGCTTTTCAAATCAGTTTTCTGGTTTTGACACAAAGCTACCTCTGTAAGACACTTCAGCACATATGGGGTCCTTTCTCCTCGTCGCTGCTGAGGCAGTAACTGGTGAAGTATATTGAGTAAGGGAGGTAGCTCGCAGTTAGGAAAGCTCATGGGATACTTTGATAGTAATCGAGCTGTAATCTGTAACCTTGAAAACACAATGTGAAGCAATCAATATGAAACACCTAAATTTGTGTCTTCAAAAGTTAATGAACAATGTATTCTCTGATTGTCATTTCACACTTATATTTTCCAGTATTCAGCTGATTTGTTTATTATCAAAGGTTAAAATTCAGCAGTTCTACTGTTTTTAATTATAAAATCTGCCTGTCTAGCCTCACTATCACTAAAAATTTCTTACAAGCTGACTTCACTGGCTTCTGACCATGAGGGAAGAAAATTTCAGACAAGAAAATTATTTTTGTCCTGCTAGACTGGTCTGTTATACACTGTGACCCAGGAAGTGACTTCAAGGGTGAAACCACATAAAAACAACAACACCTCTGCAGAAAAGAAAAATAAGATTCATCAAGTGAACAAAATGTTAAGCTGGGAATGGCAAATTTTGGAAGGGTTTTGCTTATAGCAATGGGTGCAACTCTATAGCACTCACAGTATTTTTTTGGAGACTGCTACCTCTACTCAGAACGATGTGCTAACTTCTCAGTCAGATCCTAAACAGTCACTTTGTCTCAAGACTGAGCAACAAACACACATTGTCCCAGCTCAGAACCCAATTCACAAGCAGCAATTGTACAGCAATTTCCAAGAAAAGTAAAAAAGGGAGAACAGTAACAGCAAAATCATCCAGTGTAGTCTACTGAAGCTAAAAAAATCAACGTTCTTGAGCTTAGAACAACAGTTGGTAAGTTCTGGAAAAATCTATGGTCTTTTAACAACCTCCTGACTCCCTGCTATGCCCTCTGCTACAGATTCCTTTTCCTGTGGCAGCCAGTGGAAGAAGATATGGACTTATATCTCCAGTTCAGAAGTCCTTAATGTCAACAAAAATTCCCCTTTATTGGGGTCCAAGATAAGATGCCAGGCCTTGCACTTCAACAGCTTTTAGGCAAGGTACGAAGGCAAACTGTGTGAACTAGTTCGGAATAGCCAAACTGTTAATGGTTGCTGTTCTGTGACACAGCCAGCTTAAGGCAGCAGTAAACCTCAACTTCATTCCTAATACTTATGAGCTGGATGACACATGCAACACTTACACGAAGCCTGGTAATATCTAGCACAAAAGACAGGTAAAATGTAAGAGGTTGTAGTATCTAATACTGCAACACAATTTACCAGACCCTGTTTGTTAGTTCTCAGGAAACCAAAGATACCAAGTTATTAAAGCAAGAGTGCCAAAAACACTACTCACTACTTTCCAAATGCTGTGAGAATCTAAGCTAACTGTTTAGATATATAATTACAGCACGTGCAGACACCTAATTAGAAAGCACAGTGTATTCAGGAAAACAATTTAATTTATTAAGATGTCTGTAGCGGTATTTGTTTCATGTAAAGATGTTATTACCAAGGTACGACATCAAAATCCTTCTGTGATCTTTGCAGGTTGTCTCGAATTACCTCCCAGCCTAGTTCAATCCTCCTGCGCTTGCTTGGTACTGTTTCATCACTGGACTGTGAAATGGCATAAGACTGGGTAATTTCCAGAACTTTCGTATCCTCTGTAAATACCTTCATGAAGAGAAATTAAAAAGTACACAAATGAAAAAAGTATTTACAGGAAAATTGAAATGCCAAGCTAAACTGGTCCATTTTTTACTGTTTAAAGCCTCTTAGGAGGCAATAAGCAGTATTACTTATCATTTTTTACTATAACAGAACTTATGCTTCCATTCCAATACGAAACACTAGTGAAACATAGTATAACATTTCTAAACTGCACAAAAACTAAAAACTAACACAACAGAACACAGACAAAAAGTACTAACACTTCAGTAAATGATTCTGAGGCAATGTTAAAGCCATATTACTTTAAAAAGCAAAATGTACAATGCCATAAGGATATACATCAAATTTATATTCAGTTAAAAATATGTTACCTGATGACAAATATCAGCCATTAACTCAATCAAATTTTCCTTTACAGCAATAGTACGTGAGCCTGAAGAATACTTTCCTCTACTACCTATGAAATTTATTTCATTCACCAGCAAATCGTATAGGTTATGTAAGATACTTTGCCATTTTGTTGAGTCATATGCACCTGTACATGCAAAAACAATGAAAAGATAACATATGTACCACCCATTTGATACAATATATAAACCTATCTAGACAACACAAAATATAGCCAAACTCATAGTAGAGCATACAAAGCTTGACAACAAATGCAGGCCTGCAGAATAAGCCTTATAATGGAGAATGAATAAAGTAAAAAAGTGGAAAGAAGTTAAAAGACAACTTAATCATAGTATATAAGTAATAAGCATAGGGAAGAATTTCAAAATATTCAATTCTTTATCTAACTGGAAAGACTACAATGAAATTAAGCGGATCAGTTCTGACTAATTGTAAACTTTGCCATTTGTAGTCAAAAGTCAAAAATAACTATCTTTAAAAAAAAAAAGATGCTATACTGAACTAGGCCATGACAGGCATACAGAAATTACTTAGTGATGTTCTCTGACCAGTATTATATTGTAAGTCAGATGGCAGGCATTTCCTAATACTCATGAGCATATGAATACATATGGCAATCTAAATTCAATCTAAACTACTACTCCCCTTATCCAAAGACTTTGTGCTTTGATTTAGTAATTAGAATAACCTTTGGATAAAAACAACCAAACTTTACAGGACTTAGTATGATTAATATTTGCTTAGTGCATACAATTTGAAAACTCATTTTGAATGTAAATCTATAGTATAAAACTACTGTCAAGCAATCACCATTTCTACTAATGTTTCCAAGACTCAGCAACAAAATTCAGAAAGTTAGCACAATAATTCGAACAATCACATACAGTGCTAGAAGTAAAACAGGGAGCTTTTAATTGTACCTTTTTCCTGAGATTTTGCACCCTTAGGATGATGAATATGAACTTGGAGACGAAATAACTCAATTATTGATTCCTTCAAGGAATGTTTTGGTCTATACTGAGTCCATATATAAAGCACTGTAGGCAAAATTTCTTCCCCGATTTTACAAATCCGTTTGCGACAGTTTACAGCAAATGTACTGCAGAAGATATTCATTGCTGCAATAATATGATCCAGGCCCGCAGTATTTCTCTCTTGCCTGCAATATAAACCAAACACTCAAACTTCCAGAAGAAATAATCATATTTCTTTAACATGACTGATTTAAATATAAATACTAGCATGTAACTCTATTCTGAATATTACTTGTCTAACAATTGCAAGTTATTAATAAAGAATTTATTAAAACAGTGTTCAAAGACAGAACAATGAAATACATCGAAAGAAGGATTACCTCTACTACTCAAGTTTAATCCCAAATACTTTAAATAGTTATTATCTAAAAGCAGGTATTAGCATAAAAAAGGAGCACGTGCAACATACCTCACACACTGCATTGTTCTTGAAAAGAAGATAAACACATCAGATCTCAACTCATCAGTTTGGAAGCAATATCCCCTCATTAGTGTGTGAATTATCCTAGCCACCAAGACTCTATTCATCTTCCCAGAAGGTGTGAGGTAAAATTGTCCATACAGGATCAGCAGATCTGCACATGTATTTTGAAAGTATATATAATACAGTGTGGAGATGTTATAAATATGCAATTATATATACACACATATATTTAAGAAGATTACATTAAAAATGTTTGAAGCAAAATATTACATTAAATATACATAAACCATCATTCTGAATTCAGCTGTATGTCATTATCCACTGAAGTTAACCAGGAGAAAAAAAAAGAGAAAATGTATGTGGTCTTGTCTGCATTGGAAGTAAAGTTATATTCATTCTGAGCTGGGATACAATTTGCTTTGTGTTACACAGAGCAAAGAAGCTACAGCCACGTGGCCAACTTTCACCACTACTTCTACATTCAAGTTCTTCCACTCCACATTGACTGCTCAGCACAGTGGGCTCCATTTGCTGTGGAATACACAATGAAAGTACTCAGAAGCAATTGACAGCTACACATACATTAACAAAGAATTTGGTGCAGCAGGAACAGGTCAACAGATCAGAACAGTTGGTACTGAGGCTCCCCGTATTTCCATTAGAAGCAATTTGGATAGTTTACTCCAGACCTCAGGCCACACATCCATACTTTGCAATCATTTAAAAAGTTTTCTGAAGGAGAAGGTCCCTTCCAAAGATTTCTGCTTTCTTACATCAAGGCCCATTTAAGAATCACCACACTGTCTTTCATGAGCACCGTGCAAACCACAGTAGCACATTACTGATCCAGCCATCATCAGTTTAACATGACAAATACAAAAGCCTTATCACTATTCGATTGATGCCACCTACAAGTGACATGATACTGCCCCTCAGACCTCGAATGGACAGCATGTAGTGCTAACATCCACACCAGGAAGAAATATTGCCTCAGCCTTTGGCAACTATTCTGGGAGGACACCTTGAATGAATGGACATCCACCTATCAGGCCTCCTTTTCTCTAAGAAAAAACATAGGCAGAATGATCTTTTAGGAATCCCGGCCACCATGGCTACTTTGCTCACAGTTGTGCTCTGAGCTCGTATAGTCCTTGGGATGCAGAATGACCAATTACCACAAAACTTTCCAATGACGGGGGAACCACTGGGGCCTTCTGTCTTGAACTGGCCCTGTACTTTCACCACCCTTGAATGAACTTCAGGAGTCTGTAGTTTTGTTCACTAGAGTGACTATCGCCTGGATGAGCCTGACAAAACTCAGCTCTACTGGTGAGTAGTTCATCAGTTTAGGGTGAGGGAGCTCTTGACAGACAGAGTCAGGATCAAGGCCCCTGAGGCACTCAAAATCTCTTCTTCTGAATACTCCACGTGGCTGATATCCATGACTCCATCCAGAGTTTTGATCTCGGATTCCTGAACTGTGGAGAAGCCAGCTCAGGACAACCACAAATAAATTGCAAGGGCTACATTGTTGTGCAGGTCTTGATAGATTTATGGACATCTTGGCAGGCTCCTCCAGGACTCAAAATGCCACCTTCACCAGGTCTTTCATAACTCTGGCCTCTTATTCCAAAGGGATACCAACACATTCTTCCCAAATAGGCACAGGGCCATTTGCAGAACTCAGGTGACTCTCTGCATCATGGGAATCAGAGATGGGTCATACCCCTACATTACTGGGTCGCAAACCTTCAAGCTGGTGACAACAGTGCTGACACCCGGTTTAACTGTGTCCCTTCTACAAAAAAGGTGGAAGTGGAATGTGCATCAGTGATCTCACTGCAAGATGATGGACCCTTGGCAAGAAACTTGAAGCCAGTGCTCCCAACGCTCTCAAAACAGTGAGTCCTACACAATTGCAAGTGCACAGCAGCTCAAGGCCACAACGGCCCAAAGCTGCCTAACCCTGCAGGGGATTCCTGTACTGGAACCTCCTCAGGTTTGGAAACTACTCCTGCTCTCACTCTCCCAGAGCACTTTCTGATTGAATTCTATTCACAACTCTCTGTGCTCCCTGCTGACCTCTCCTCAAAAAACACACGTGGAAGGAAAGCAGACAGATTTACACAAACACAAGAATCTGACTGGGAGGAAAACTTGCAGTAAAACAAGCTGATGAACAAAAAGCATTAAAAAGAAATAAGAAAACTTGATCCCACATCACCAGCTGGTCTGATCTCATAGCTGAGCTGGATTCAAGGAGGTTGGACTAGAAATCTGAGATCCCTTCCAAGATGAATTCTCCCCTGCTTCTGTGATTCCCTAGGAGAGCCAATACAGCTATAATGTACACAGAGATGAACAGGGAAGAAGGGAAATAAAGAATATGATTTTTTAAAATCAGGATCTGAATACAGGACAGGGAGAAGTTTAGCAGCCAGCAGTACAATCCGTCTTCTGGAGGCCAACTGAAGACTAACGTTAACAAAATCTTATTGACATGACCAAACTAAACAAACAGGCACAACACCCCCATTCGCGAAGAGAAAAAGGCCCAAACAGTCATAATCATCTCTAAACCCCAATGTCATGCACCATCCTCCAAGCTCTGCTTAGACACCTGGATAGAGATTTTGTGAACCAGGCTCCCAACACAAATCACTGGAGGAGTTGCAATCCCCTCCACTGCTTGACTGAGATTTTTTCTCCAAGTCCAATAGGTCACACACCAACCACTACTTAAGAGCATGGTCTAGTGTCTTTTCATGCTGGAACTGCTGCTCCTGCCACCTTTCTAGACTTTCATGTTCCCAAGCTTCCATCAAGCCTCACTGAAGTGAGCCAAGACCTGCTATCAGTCGTGCTTATAAAGCTTCATGATCCTTTAAAACACAGCTTTCATGCTGTCCTCTATCTCCTCTCCCCACTCTTCAGTGCTGCTTCAGTCCTGCAGTGTTGCAAAAAACCTCTCTGGGAGGCCTGCAACAATGCGAGGACAAGATGGGGGCGACAGCCCCCTTGTCTTCTCCCCCTGCCTCACTGGCTCCTAGCCTCAGGCAGCTTCCCCATGCACTTCCAGCTTTCCTTTCAATCTTCAGTTTCCAGTTCTATCTCCACAGCCAAATGGTACCAACTTCTTTAACTTCGCAGATCCTACTCTCAGCCTCTCCTATCTTCCAATCACATCTCCCATACTATGCTGGCCCAGTTCAGTCTCCTAGCTTTGCCAGCCTTACGCAGGATTTTTGGCCTTCATTTTCACTCTCAGTATCACCAGACTCCTCTTCCGAGTCCTTTGCAAGTTTATTTCCATTCTGGAATTAAGCAATTCCCTTCAAGCTATGGAGCAGAGTATCTTCTCAGAAAATGCTTTTCAGAAATCAAACTCCAAATCACTACACCATGCAAATAATTACAGTATTTCTATGCTTCGCTTCTGCGCTTTCTCCAGAATTATACATGCAACATTCAACAAACTAGACTGTAAAATTTCTACCACCTTCTTTTTCCCCAAAAATTACTGTGCTATTACATAAAAAAATGACATCAGATAAGTTGAGAGCTTATCAAAATACATAAACATATTTCTCCATGCTAAATAAATTAACTGCCAAGACAGTCGAATCCAACCCTCTGAGAAGTGAAGAATCATGTCTGAATTTTCACTCACAGTTCAGGTTGCATGCTATGCCCTTACTCAACTTTTTAATCTATTTTTGTCTATTTAAATTTCAAACTTTCTATTCTTTCTTTATATGCAGTATGTGCATAACAACAGTGAATCAATGCTTTTTAGAACCTTCATGAGCCAACAAACTCAGATGATAAAATCTGACATTAGTACGTTAACTATATCAAAACTATACCAGCCAAGACCTAATAACTTGAAAACAACTGCACGCCAACACCAGTGTTACTGAGGCTATTTCCTGCACACACATTCCACGGATTTTTACACATATTGAATTCTTTAAACATGTTAAGCCCTGTGGAGAACATGCAAATACATCTCCATTTTTTTTTTATAAGTGCATGTTTCAGCAAGCAATAGACAATGAGTATGCAGAAAGAAAAAATGATTCCTAATCTTTGCTGCTTTGTATATTTCAGCTGTAAGTCTTCAAGGCTGACACTACATTTAATAAAAGTTTGTGTAGTACTTCACACAACATAGCATTGCAGGAAAAGCATCAAACAATTAAAATGTCCCTAAACATACTTCCATACTAGTAAAAGACATTTCTAAGAAGGCTTGAAAATGTTACCTGGCCACTGTTGCTGGGATATCTCACACCAATACTTCCTTACTGAGAGGATATCTTTTAGGAGTATACTACTACAGTCAGATCCATAAGCAGCACAACTTGTTGGATCTTTTATAATTTGCAAGACATAATTCAGAAGTTCCTGGCAACCCAGTCTGGGTCCTCCTATGGGAAAAAACAATGATAGACTCCAATTAATCCAAAGCATGCCAAATACATCTGGAATTAATTGCCTGTAAAACGCATGTTTCCATGTTTATTCAAAAATAAAACTACAGTTCGGAAACAGTTCTGTTAGGGATCATCTGCTTAAACTGCTTCTAAGAATGAAATTATGCATGAGAGAAGAGAGGATACATCAGTTATAAGCACACTGAATAATCAGAAAAAGGCACGGTGATCATGAACAAGGACAGAGAAAAAGCACAAAGGACTAACTCACGTTAAGATATTTGAACTGCAAACATCTGGAAGTGACCAAGATGAACCCCACCCTGGTAACTTACTTCAGAGTAGGAGTTTGAAGTTTAAGGCAAAGCACCAAAACAAAACAATAATTCTCTACAACCATTTATTACTGACTTCTATTAGCGCATCGGATGAAGTATTTGACCAAACTGCCAATCTCTTGCACCCTCTTCTGTCTGGAAGTTTGGGTTGAAGCAGATGCATTTGGTCTTGTCAGTCTGAGGTTTTCCATTTCTTTCTGGAAATACTTCTTCAGGACACTTCAAAAATACAAGAGATACTAATCAAGGATCTTGACTAATAAAATAGGTAAATATTTTAAGCTGAACATCAGTGCTTAACATTTTCGCAATTCTAATTCTTAAAAACTAAGAACAACTGAAATATATTAGTCTAAGCATGATGGAAATAGCTGTTAGTTTTTAAGATAACCCAGACGCAACCTGAGTAGGAACCAAACTTTCCCATAAACTCTGTATGATGTTAAACATAAAATTTATAATTAGAAAAAATGTAATAAAAAGTTTTTATTTATGATACAACGTTATACCACAAAATAATAAGTAGTCTTTATTGTTTGTCCCTTCAAATCCTATTTCTCTATTATTTGCAATTAAAATATAGTATGAATAGATTAAACTTTTCACTGGTTTTGTCACTGCCAATTACTGTAGAATTTCTGGCCCACTATTTGTACTCAGTTTAAAGTCCATTTTTGTATTTTTTATGCTATTGGCCATCTCAAAAGCAATACAAAAAATTTATCAAATACTTCTCACAATATTTTTGGTACAGCTCAGTTCTCATGAAACGAGAACTATTCAAATGGTGTCCAATTAAAAAATATAGTGGAAAGCTGCCCAGACATCAGCCTATGAAAACTAATACTTCAGATGCACTCTTAACACGAAATTAACACCAGGCCCAATTGCTCTGAGAACTTACCACACTCCCACTCAGCCTGACCTTGTAGTATACCTAAAGCAGATTATTTCAAAGATGGGCCTCTACAAACCTCAGAGCACAACCTAATTCAAAAGCCACAGCCCTTCCATTGTGTCTTGAAGAATTCAGTAACACAAAAAATCTGATGTGCTATCTCCAATCTACATATGAACTATACACTGAAAATCAGATACAGAGGATAACTTTCAATGAACAAAAGTAACTATTATATTTGCAAGAAAAAACAACCACCTAATTAATGATTAGTTTCCTAGCAGTTAGATCTAATGCATCATCTGTATGTGGTAAGCGCTGCACTAAGCCATTTAATGAATTTTTGGCTATTTTTATATTTATCTCCTTTAGAGATTAACATAAGTAATTTCTTGTTTACAAAGTGAAAAGAAGTCTGAATCAATCTGCAGAATGATAAGCGTTAAAATAAGCCTGATGAACAAAATAACGATGTTCCATGTAAGAGAACTGTGACCATCTACAAAGGAAAAAAAAAAGAGGTGCTTTGGACAGGAAAGGAACTACCTAAATACAGCATCCCAGTTGAGTTGGTTTCCTCGTCTAGAATCAGAATTCCGGTCCAGCTGGAGAACTGTTTCAGGATCACGGAGAAGTCGCTTGAAATTTTCAATTTCTTTCTGAAAATGCATTTCAAGAAGAATTATTAATGATTCCCTTCACTGCTTTAGGTACACACACAAGAAGAAAACTTGTTACCCTTCGCTCTGTAGCTCTCTCATTTTCAAGGCGACGACAACACATGAGCAGATCATGCAATGCAAGACTCATGGTTCACTTTAACATTTGTCTGCAAACAGAAGGATAAAACGGTAATTATTTTATTTAATACAAAGCCAAGTCAACCCGTTCAAAATCTGGGAACACAATATATTGAAAATTCAATAACAAACACAACTACGGTGTTACTTCACTGAAAAGTTCGTTCGTCTCTTGGTTAGCCTTATTGGTCACAAGACTGAAAGAGAAAATCCGATGTCAAGAACGTAGTCTATTCCCACAAGAAACTGTCCTAGACAATAACAGTAGAGACCTCTTTCATATCACTCTGACTTCCTTTCTTTCTATGAATGATAACAGAGCAAAGAGTTGGTCAGACAATAATCAGTGAAATATCAATGGTAATAGGATTAGAATGACACAGAGCTGAAGACAATCAAACAGCACTAATTTTCAGCAGCTAGCTGCTACCAAAAGCACTCTTAAACTTCCACCAGGAGATGGTAGCGCTGTGAAAACTCTCTTCCTCTCTAATATCCTTCACTTCCACGGGCATGCACTATCATATTGACTAGTCCTTTAGGACTCACCATGCCAAAGGATGCTTGAGCACCAATCATATGGGGAAACAACTTTTTCCTCTGTGACTGCTTGAATGTACGCCTTATCTCCTTTAACAGAGATGGGAATTAGCTAGATCTTGCACTTCTGTTTTCCAGAAGATTATGCTGGTACAGGTCATTAAAATGGAATTGTATACAGTTTTCATGCTTCTCCTTTTACCACTTTAAGCTAGCCTCAAGAGGAGCTCTAGCTGAAAACAATAGGTAGGCATACTCAAAGTAACACTGCGCACACGCTCAGTGCTGCAGGCTACAATAAGCCACTGGAGAATGGGCAGGCACGATGCATACCACCGCCTCCTGAGCACTGAGGTGAAAATACAGAAATATCCATTTAGACAAATAAGACAATCCAAACTTTAAAGATCTGCTGTCTCAGACTATATTCATCTCCCTTGGCTTCAGTCACGGTCTGGCTGCGACTAAGCATGATCAGAAAGACACGGTGTCCAACTAGGTGCGTACGAAAAAGTGGCTAAGCTTGAAGGGCTGCTGTACAACTGACCTCACTTAAATGATGAAGCCTTCCTGTGAATCTGCTCCTTATCCTGAAAACAACAGAAAGCAAGAAGCAACCTTTTCAACCCTAATGGCTTCTAAAATGCTGAAAGACGGCTGACCAACAACTGCAGCAACGTGGGGCTGAATGCTGTGGGGACCAAAGGGGAAGAATTCAGTCCTCTCACTCGTGTTTAACAGCTTTTCGACTGCCACAACAACAACAGCGAAGAATTTCTAAGCCCGAATCCATCTCCTCCTCCTCCTACCGGTCCGTCCTCCAACTATCGAACCGCGACCGCGTTCGCCCTCGGTGCAAGGCGGGCAGAAGCAGGAGGCGCCCGCGCACCTCACGCCGCCGAGCACTGCTCCCTGAGCTCCACGCGGCCGCGGCCCTGAGGGGGACAACGCGCAGCCGAGCTCCGGGTACGAGCTGCGCCAAGCCGCGCC
>VXAA01004499.1:155107-174281 GCA_013399115.1 Anseranas semipalmata
GCCGGGAGGGTATCGCGCCGGGAGCTGCCAGCCGCCGGCAGCCCGCTGGGCGCAGCGCGGCCACCGTGCCCTCGATCCTCGACGGCTTCCATGTCGCGCTCGCCCCCGCCCCGAGCTGGGGCTGTCACCGCCTCGCAGCCGCCGAGGCGTAGCCCCGGGCCCTGCCGCCCCCCCGGGCTGCGGCCTCGGCCCCGCCGACGGGGCCACGGGGATTCGCCGCCTTCGGCCCTGTCGGTGCCGGGGAGGGCAGCAGCATCTCGGGTGGCCCAGGGAGGCCAGCCAGACCCGGCCGGGTCCTCGAGAAATTGGGGAAAATCCAGTGGTCTCTGGTGTCTCTCTGCAGCAGATGCCTGATGAATGCGATTTAATAAAGTATCCGACGTACAAAGCTGGTCCGAAGTACCAGAGGAGGACAGGTTATGGTTCAGATGTTTTTTTTCCCCCTCCCTGTTTCTAGTCACTGGTAAGGCCGTGTCGAGAATTCAGTTTTGCTTAGCATCTATGGAAAGCGTAAGAGTAAGCGTTCTTGGGACTTGGGCAGCAGACAGAGGGAATTTGTAAGTGGCCTTGTGTTTTGGAATATTTGGATAATGCCAAAGATGGGAGCAAATAGGTGGAAATCCAGAAATAAGACCCACACAGTACAAAATAGGTAAGCTGTAAGCACCTGTTGGCACAGGTTGCTAAGACTTCCTGGCATTTGTGTTGTCGGGTTTCGTATCCAGTTATCCATCATTTTTCTGACCCAAAGCCATTAAGGCTGAATCTATTCTGCAGTGTTCCTCCAGCTCAGTTTATTTTAAATGCTACCCGATGTGTTTATTGCTGCTGTCTTGAGAACTGGGGCTGGTAAGAGATGCCTTGTTGTGGTGAAGTAACAGAGGATTTTTAGAAACTCCATGCATTGTAGAAGAAGATTTAAAATTACGCGAGGAAGATCTCTCGCTGAACATTCCTATCGCAAGTTAGTTGGATTGCAAGTTTCTGGGTAGACAGCTTATCTCGCGGGCTTAACAGAGACTCGCAGACATACTCAGTAGAAAATCTTGGCAAGGTCACGTGTCCTAGGGATGGTCCATCCCATCCTGTGTCTGTTGTGGCATGGTGCGTGCATCGTGCCCAGAAAGCTTCTGAGCAACCCAAGTTGTAGAACAGGATGTTCCCGGTAGTTATTTCTGTCCTCTAACAGGGATTCCTCTTCCATGAGGCATCTCCGAGTTGTGAGCGGATAAACAGGCTTCCAATGCTGTTCTTCCATCTTAGAATTTTTTTTCTCTAGCTTAAATCTTTCCGTTGCTGTGAAGGTTGTTGAATATTGGGTTAAGAAACAAAACTAAAATGATAAGATGAGCTCACCCAGAGAAAAACGCGTAAGAAAATTTATTTTTTTTTCTAATTAATGTGAGAGTGAGTCAATACTATGAGTTAGACGTGTGTTTACATTTTTTAAGATAGAACAAAATATTGAATCATTGCTAGTTCAGAAGGTACTCAACCTTTTGTGCCTTTAATTTGGTTTTGGCAATGCTAAAGATTCTATGCTGTTACGTAATTATAAAGTGCTTGCACAAGCAGTTAAGTTCAGTAGCTGAGAAAATCTTGATTCAGGAATTTTTAAAGTTTGGAAGGCCTTATTTTGCAGGAAATTGGTGTGTGTGGCTGTATGCAAGCATTCAGTCATCCCTTGCATAGTGTAGTAGTAGGTTCAAGAAAGAAAAATTGCAACTTTTTCCATAATTGTCTAGATGAATTTGATTGTAAGAACAGCCATACCAGCAGAGATCAAAGCTCCAGCTGACCTAATGGACCTTGTCCTCAATACTGGCCAACAGTGGATGGTGTAGTGGGTAGGAGTGAGACCAACAGATAATTATATTTCCCCAAAATACGCTTACAGCTTTTAGCAAGTTGTGGTTTGAGAGTTTTCTAGCAAAATGTGTTTGAAAAATGAAATGGGACAGCCCTTTCATTTCCGCAGGTACAGCCACCATTTTTTGTCAGGTAGGCGAGCTCATACGTTGTGATTAGGCTTGTGGTAGTTATACCCAAACTGTGTTTAACTTTAAAGTTTGCTTATTTGTTGGAGACGTGGACAAGGGCTTTATGTGTCGGAAATGTGATGTTTTTTTCCCTCTATACTTGGATCTCCTAAAAGATATTGTGTCTTCGTGCAGACTACGGGCAGCATTTTTCTGTACGCATTCTTGAACTGAGGCAGACCATTTGGGGGTTCTATGTAAATATCTATGCTAATATATATATATATATTCTGCATTGTATAATTAGGCACATATTTTAACATCTCTCTCAAACATTTCATGTTCAGTTCTGCTACAGGCAAGAAAGAAAAGACATGTTCTTTGTGGGTCTTTGTTCCAGAATCCTTCATTCAGATTGATCTATTTTTATCTTTTAGTGCTTAGAGTATGTGAAGATTAAAGCAGACTCAAAAAGCTTGATTAAAACAGAATATATTTGCTGAGAATTATAGTTTTGGAAAAGTAAACTGTTTCAGTATGCTTCCTGTTAAGGTAACTTGAGTCTTGGGGTGTATACGGTGTGCAAATGGCAGCTAGTGCATCTATTCTGAGTGAAAGTTGCAGTAGTGGAGGGGGAAAACTCTTTTTTGGGTTAATTTTCATACAATGCCATTTTTTGAAAAAATCAAATACACTGTTGTAACAACTGCACGTTTTAGGCAAAGCAGAGACGTTAAGCAAAGCAGAGACACTTAATGCCTTCTTTGCCTCTGTCTTCAACACCGATGATGGGCTTTGGGACTCTGGGTGCCCTGAGCTGGAGGACCATGACGGTGGGAATGATAAACTCCCAGCCAACCCCGAACGCGTGCGGGATTTGCTGCTTCACCTGGATCCATACAAGTCCATGGGGCCTGATGGGATTCATCCCAGGGTGCTCAGAGAGCTGGCGGATGTCATCGCGAGACCTCTCTCAATTATTTTTCAGTGGTCTTGGGAATCTGGAGAGGTGCCGGTTGACTGGAAGCTGGCAAATGTTGTATTAATTTTCAAGAAGGGCAAGAAAGAAGACCCTGATAACTACAGGCCTGTCAGTCTGACATCAGTGCCTGGTAAAATTATGGNTGAGAGGGTGGTCGGGCACTTGGAACAGGCTCCCCAGGGCAGTGGTCACAGCACCGAGCCTGCTGGAGTTCAAGAAGCGTTTGGACAACGCTCCCAGGCACATGGTCTGAATTCTGATTTTTGGCTGGTCCTGTGTGGATCCAGGAGTTGGACTCAATGGTCCTTGTGGGTCCCTTCGAACTCAGAATATTCTATGATTCTGTGATTCTATGATTTTACCTGTTTTGAAACAGGAAGGTGTGTGCAGAGTTATTGTTACGTAGCAATGAATTTTATTAATAAAGTACTGTAGAATTCCTTTTAATTATGAAACTGGGCTGCTCAGCCCACGGGATATTTAGTTTGCCAGAGTCTTAGGCCAAGAATCCAAAATTGTTGATAGTGCCCCCTTTCCAGTCTTGAATAGTTTGTGAATACAGTGTAATATCAATAATGTTTTTTGTCCTTTTTGGTTTTAACTATTAAAGGAATATTTTGTGAGATAGATGCCTTTTTAAACTAACTCTACTTTCCTTGTCAAACGTACAAATCCTTACCAAATTATTTCAGCACTGTACACAACTGGTTATTTTAATGCTTTGATACCCACTGAGCAGAAGTAATGAATGAAATAGAACATTTTTTAATCTGATTTGTTGCAGGGTATTTACAACAGGAAAAACTTTTAGCTACCTGCCGTGAATTTATTTTAGAAAGCTCGGATTTGAAAGAATATGCGGAGCACTGTACCGAGGATGGGTTTATTCCAGCCTGCTTGCTGGTGAGTTTATATTTGCAAAGCAGCAAGTTAAATTGTGTTACATCCATGGAAAAGAATATTGAGATTTGTCAGTATAACAATTGCTTCTCAAATGCTGTTTAAAATAATGACTTTGATCATTTGCTCTGTTTTTTGGCATCTCGTGGTATTGGCAGTTACTTGGTTTCTACTGTTTTATGTTACTAAGAAACATTTAAGTGTAAAATATGTGAATTGTGTTCAGCAAATGACATTGAGTCTGCTTTACAGCTTTGAGGATTGATTTATGTAAGGGTGTTGTGATGGTTTTATTGATTTCAGGGCTGCTCTTGTTATTTATTGAAGACAGCTTTCATATCCTAGATAGCCAGTAATGTACCATTTCATGTAAATACTGATTTAAGTAAGGTACCTCAGCTTTATCTAAGAGCACCAAATTTTGCTGACAGAAACTTTGTTTTGGTTCAGCTTCTTCTTTGCTCAGTATCACCCGCTTTGTCCCAGGTGAAATGTGGAACTTTATATAAATACAGCGTGTAGATATATATGTAGGTCTGTGCGTATAGCTACAGGGTAACCAGATACTTTGCATTTTTAATGTAAACAAAATGAGATTTTTAATATAGTATGCTAATTACAGGGTTTTTTTGTATCAACCTTTAATGGTTATATGTGCATCTTTTTCCTGTTTTCCATTTAATTCTTCTAATATATCAGTTATTATATTGTCTAGGATTTTATCCACAGTATTCAATATCTGTGGATTTTTTTTCTGGTGTCTGAGGTCTTGATTCATCTGTTCACAACAGACTGTTGAACCTGTTTCATTTACAAATGTTCAGTCACCTGTAAGGTGGTGGGAGGGAATTGAGAACAAAGCTTAGGCCAGCAAGAATTAGAAAAGAACAAATGTAACTAGAAAGAGATTATGCAGATTCTTAATTTTCTTTTTAATTATCTTCTTTTTGTCAGTTGAAAGATTTTTCTCATTTTTCATAGGAAAGTGATAATATGATAATATATAAGAAAAAAGTTTCACTGGAGCTCAGAATATTTGCAATAAAGGGCTTTGTTTTTCACGCACTGTAGAATTCCCATTAGCAAACAAGACAAGAAGGTACAGCAAATGACAGTGATAACATGAAAATCTTAGTTCTCTTCGTTTCACCTGAAAAAACAGAATAAGTAAATACGATATGAAAGTTAATTCTGTGTGACTGTTAAGAATTTTAGTTTAGGCAGAAGTTCTTTTCATGTTTGCATCTTAATGCAAATTTTGTTCCAATATGGTACATACTCATTAACCTGTTCTATATCATCTTCTTGTGTCTTTATTCCATAATAACAAAGATGACTTGAGGGTATGCAGATCTGACTGCTATACCTTTGTTGTGCAATTATATCATCCGCTGCAAATTTTGTGTTCATAATGGCATTTTCTTCCATAGATTGCTCTCTGCCTAGTTTGAGACAGCTCAGTACCAGCTGCTGAAAGTACAGTTCTTGTGTTGAGGGTCAGCATGGTATAGTCTTCTAAAGAACTGCTTAAATACAATGTGATGCAGCAGATGAAGTGTAAGTTGTTAATGAAGATTCTAAGATCAGTATTTTTTTTTTCCAGTCCCTATGTGGAAAAAACTTGACAACTATTCTGAATGAATATGTAGCCATGAAAACAAAAGGTAAGCCTTCAGAGTGAGATTCTTTTAAAATTCTTGTTATTTATCTGTTGTGAACTTCCTTGAGGAAGAGGTAATAATCTCCACCTATATTTGTACTCAGAGCAACTCCCGTCTATGCTATAAGTTCAAGGTTTCACTCTTATGCAGACAACTACCAATTAAAACAGCATCGTGTGAGCAGATTATCTTTCTTTGGAGTTTCCGGCCCATGTATTCTCACTTCAAATTTGAATAAAGCACAAAAATATAATAAAGTGTGCAGAATATTTAGGCTTATGTTTGTAAAGTCGTACTGTTTATTGTGGGATAAATAACGAGGAAGAATCCTGTGGTGTGAAATATTTGTTTCTTGTCTTGTTTCTAAAACTGATTAAAATAAATTCAGAATAACTTATTTTTATATGAATAGTAGAGAATTAGAGCTTTTCCCATTCAATTTTTAAAAACAGTTATTAAGCTTGTGAATGTTGCCTAATCTTATAATTTTTGATACATATTGTGTCATCAGATTTTAGTAGTGCTTAGATTCAAGACTATTTTAAGGAATATCATGTTTAGATTACTTTTGAGTGTATTTTTCCTTTCAAACTGTGTTTAATAGAAATGGTAATTAAGACACAAACACACTGTCTTCACAATAATTTGTGCTTGGCACCATGAAAAATAGTGTAAATGAATCTGCTTATTTCCTTCCATTTATACTGTAATGTTCTGTACTTCAAAAGTACCAAGTGTTTTGACTTGTTTGGGTGACATCTTAAAAGAAACCTTCACTTTTAAAGGGCCCTGTACCAGGTTACAATTTTCAAAATCACATAAGTGACTTGGGAATATAAATCCCATTTTCAGAATTGAGTTAGAAAGTTAGGTTAGCATGTGTTTGCGCAGGTACCAAAACCACATGTGGATTCCACTGAGAATTACCATCTTGAATGTCTTTGCCTCAATTGCAGTTAGGCTTCTAAAACTGAGAACTGCATCCATGATGAGCGTATGTTCATGTCAAATAAAGTTTTTGAATCAGGAGTTGGAGTTCTCTAGTTACCAGAATATTGAGAAGGCAAGTAGATACCTAAAGTTAGATGATGCCTGAATCACCCCATAATAATTATTTTGATTGTGATTTTACTTTTTCTCAATGTGTTAACTGTTTTAGGCACTTAAAACGTTTTTTTTCTTTTTTTTCCATGGTTTGCTTTAGAAACAACAAATGAAGTTCCAGCAATGATGTCATCTCTGTGGAAAAAATTAGACTATACGCTTTCTCAGATCAGGTAATACAGTTTTGAAATCAAAAAAGTAAAATGCACCATAAGGTTGAGGCCCTATGTTGATCAACTCTCCTCATCATTGTATGAGAATGGTTTTGGTATCTATTGCCTCTGAAAGATGGTGAAAGAGATAGGTGTGTGAGAGTTGGTAATTGTATAGACATTTCAAGATAACCGATAAGGAGGGCATTATTATGGTTTTATGTGTGGCCTTCCTGTCATAAAGCAATACACTATGAGTCATATAGAATCTGATACCATTGTGGTTACTTGATCAAAAATACAACAGTAAGCTTCATTTGAAGAATCTGTGGCCATTGTTTAAAAGAATAAAAGTAAAAGCCAGTAGATTGAAGCTTTCTGAAGAAATGCTTGACTGGGACCAGACCAAAGTTAACGGTATGGTACCATCACAATGTGTAGTTGAGTGCTTCCATTGTGCTCCTTTTATTTATGTCACCTGCTTTATTTTATAGGAGCATGCAGAACTCCACAGGATTTTCTGCTAATCAGAGGAGTAAGTAACTGAATCAATTGCACGGGATTGGTAGGCTTTATGTTCAAATTATTTGTTTTGGTGAAAAATGAGGGAATGCTGCAGTAATCAGTAACTCGTCCTTACCCTTAAAATATTGCCAAATCTCTAATGCAGTGTTTTTTCAGCATGTGTCTGCTGTCATCAGCACAGTCTATGGATTGCTGTGATGGTCAGGAGAGGGAAATAGCAAAAACGAGCCTTTTGCCAGGGGCTTAAATTCTCTATATGGCATTTTCTTCTCTGCTGAAAACTTTTTAGATGTTTACATAGTTAAAAGTTCTGAAAACTGCTGCTTCAGTACTGCAGCTGTTGACTTAATTTGTGGTTCACAGAGGAACTGAAAACATAACCAATCTTATTATGATGCAGTTTCAATTCTGTCATAAAACAATGAATATAAAAATGAATGACAATTTAAAAAGTTATTTTGTATGTATACAAACATATGTCTAAATAAAATATAAAGATACTGTTCTTTGTAACAAAAAAAGAAAAGATACTTGCTCTATCTAGAATTGTTTTTTTCATTACAAAAACTGCCAAATGAACACTTAAAAGGGCAAAGTTATTTAACTTGAAAATATGTTTTCCCTTTGTAGTACTGCTGAGTAATCTGTATGAGAAAAGCGAATGTGAAATATAGGTAGTGGTTGTTCTTGGGTCTGAGATTCACTGGATTGGGTGGCAAACTGTTGTTTAAATTTGTCAGATTTGGTCTGATGAATAAATGCGAACTTGCATTGGCTTAGCTATTTCAGTTAAGGTCAATTATGTGAGTCATATATTATGTAGTGAAATGTCATTTTGGTATGATTTATTCCTGTAAATATTTAAGCAGTGACACAGACATTGTAACCATGCTTGTATAAGTTGTCTGTAGTTCTTGAATTATTTTGTCTTAAACCTGTACCACGGAAGACAAAGATGGGTGTTGCTGACTTGTTAAGTTTCATAAACTAGCTGTTGAAGCACAGAAAAGTTCCAATGGAGCATCCATAATTAGGTCTAAGATTACTATATTCAAGGACTGCTTGTTGGAAGTCATCAACCTTTTAAAGATCATTTATCATATATGTTCATCTTTTCTTGTTATCTCCAGCACGTACTAGAAGTGGAATTGTAGAAATGAAAAGACAGAGAATGCTTCAGCAATCGACTCCTCCAAATTCAGGGTTATTATCTGTAGCCCATCAGTCAGGGCCACAGAATTCCTCTTCTATTGTATCACCTCAAGTTATTCACAGGCCAGCAATAAATCAGAGTATATCACAGACAAGACTGAATACATTGTTTGTACACCAGTCACAAACCCAAGAAAACAAGATCAGCAGTAAGTTGCACTCTTTTCTTTTTTCTTTACAACAGTTTTTTTTTTTTTCCTGTGAAAAGTCTATGGATGTAGGTGAAATTTTTCTAGAACTGAGGCTAATCATCTTCCCCTGAAAAAGTTTTAGAAAATTCCTGCTTTGTTCCCTAGCTCTCCAGAATAGTTCAGGTGATTGAAATAAAAGGAGTGCCCAAAAGAGAAATGGTTCTTGCATCCTTGCTTGCTGATGTAGGTTCAGAGATCAGAAGTGCATCAATTTGTCATTATTCTTTTATGTGTAATCACCCTCCCCCAAAACACTTGTTTTAGCAGAGAGGATATGATCCAGGCATTTTTCTCAGGATGTATTTAAAAGTAGTGCTTTTTATATTTGTGATAATACCAAACCATTTTTGATGAACTCCCAGGAGTTGATTGGAATGTAATACATAATATGTAGATTTCTGTAGTGCCTTAGGATTGCCACTGGAAAAAATACTGGCATCATGATTGTTTTCTTCCTTTTTAAAGCAGGAGATTTCATACACATTCAAGTTCCAGCAACACAGGAACGAAAACTTCATTCAAATTTGCTTTCTCCAGGAAGACGAAAAAGGTGAACAAGTTCTTTTGGATGATTTAGAGATTAGGCAGTGTTGTAATCTTTAGTGTAAATTTTCCCAGGTGATGGACTGTTTCAGATTAAAACCCACTGATGGTGGACAGTGTTTCACAAAGGAAAGTCAAGTCTAAGAATTTAATATTAGACTGATAGGAGGCTGCCTGTGCTTCTTGCATATAGCCGATCTTTACATCATTTTAGTTTGAGACAGGCAAATAAACACGAAGCCTGAGACTTAGTATGCCCTCAAAATATCCTTATCAATTATGAAAATTCTCAATATTGATGTAAACGTACATTTGGTCTGTTTTTAACTTAGAAAAACTATTGGCTTCGAAAAATTCAGCAAAAATCATAGTGATGCTAAAAGTGGTGTGAAAGGCTGTTCTTACACTATTTGTGCATTTGTTTACTCTTTAATTCCAGTGTCCTTTTGTTTGTAATGAGGGGAAAAATGTTGTCTAGTCTTCTTGTGTTCCTTTGGTTGTCTTTATCCCTGACTAAATCCCAGTCTTATCAGGGTTTTTGCTTATCAGTTTTCCAGATCCTTACTCATTGTTAGCTTTTTTAAGTCCTCTCTATTCCTGTTTGGATTTTTTTTGTGTGTGAGTGATTCAGCACTGCTGCTGATTGATGGTTTCAAAAGATGCTCCACTGTGATCTCATATAAAAACATTATGTTTCATATTCACCATCTAAATGCTTATGCAACCTAACATTTGTTTGCTTTTTTGACAACAGCTGTACCTTGAGAGATCATTATTTTCAGTGGTGATGCCAAAATATTTTTCTTGAGTGGCAGTAAATTAGAACTTGTACCACCAGCTAAAGTAGTGTGTGCTGGAGGGAAAAAATACCGACCAGTGGGCATGAAATGCCATTTGCCATTGTGCTCTTTATCCACAATTTTTGTATGCTTGTTTGTGACTTCTATGAAGTCAGACACAACATATACATACAACATAATGAAGCAAGTATAGGGCTTTATTGTATTTTCAATATGTAGTTAATTTTATGTTGATTAAAATCTTTCATTTGCTAATAAGGAAGAGAAATACTTGATTTAGTGACTGTTAGCTCTATTGTTTGCTATGTTCTCACAAAACATGTCATAAATGTCCTGGAATGTTTCAGTGAATCTCAGAAGAGGAAAAGTATTGCAACATCTGGACCTCTTTCAGCAAGTAGAAGTTCTCAAGACCCTGATGAAGTAATAATAGAAAAAGAAAGTGAGCCACTTGAAGAATTTATAGATGGTAACTTCCCAGTGAGTATATACTTATGGAAGGTATTTACATTTAAGAACCAAATTCAAACTAAGGAAAACTAGTCTTTTATGTGTTGCTTATCTTGGGTATTATAGAAATTAACTTTAGAAGTTAAATTGATTGTTTTCTATTTGAACCAGCTCTGTGTACTGAGCTAGTGAGTGTGGCATGGCTAGATAGAGGTTTTTTTTTCCTTGATTTACTGGCTGTGCTAAGACACCTGTAAGCTGTCAGAGCATACAGTAATTTGTTAGAAAGTGAAAACCAGAAAGCACAGTAAGCCTTGCTGTACTTCAGAAGAGCAGAGGAAGAGGAAAGTTTTGTGATACTTTTCATAGACATGTCATGCAGTCATAGATTGGCTGTCCTGGGGGACAGTAAAGATGCTACTGCCAGAGGTAAGTCAGTTCCTTCAGAAAGAGGAGGAGTTTGTGCTAGCAACACAAGAAACGGTTAAAATGGTTTGTTATCACTGTCTGCTGTTTCAAAGAGTGTTCTGTGTGTTGAATTGATTGATTGATTTTGCAAGTAGATTGGAAATTCATGCTTCCTTTCTAGTGATAATAAAAGTAAAATCTGACTGCTTTAAAACTCTGCTTTCCAGCAACTGGTTATTGAAAATGCCAGAGAAAAGATCCTGAGCAACAAATCTCTTCAGGAAAAGCTCGCTGAGAACATTAACAAAATCCTGGGCAGGTAATAAAAAGAACCTCTGAACTTCATATGTACGCTTACTTGATTTAGTTCTGAGTTCTGAACAACTACTGTGTTCCAGTGATGGCAATGTCACTCAGGCGCCTAAACAGACGGACAGTGGCCCAGCAGAACAAGAGACTTCAATTGATGAAATCCTTGGACTTCAGGTATGTGTGGATTACCCTATTTACGTTTTTTGAAGACCAGCCACATGAGAATGAGCAGTTATGGGGACTGTGCTGAACTTCTGTCTGCTGTCCAATATCTGAGATTGCCTTCCTCTCCTCCCTCCCTCCCTTTCTCTGAAACACAGCTAAGCCCATCTAAAGGATAAATTCCACCCAAGGGGTAGTCCCACAACTTCCCTCGCATAAGCATGAACTCTTACCTACTTGTATGGTGGTGGGCTGGTTTGAGGAGCTGAACTGACAGGCTGCTAGTATTTAGCTGGAATTAATTTTGAGCCAGTTTAGCACTGTTAATTAATTTCCAGTGCCTTTACCCGGGTAGCAGAAGCAAGCAGCAGGGTCAAAAGTCTAGGGAGTGGGACCACTTCTGGCGCTTGTTAAGTTTACCCTCAGACTGCTCACATAGTCACCAGCTGTGTGCTTGTCGCTGGATCTTTGGTACCAGTAATTTTAGGAGCTTCTCACTGAGGACTTGATCAATAGCCTTATAACGAGAAAATTTTCTAGATAAAAGAATGAGGAATTTAAAAATATTTTTCACTCTCCTAACATGTTTAGCCTGATCTGATTTTTCTCATTTGCTGTAAGATAAACTTGATCATCCAGTATAGCAGCAGAAATTGTCTTTGGAGCCTAAATAAGGTTGCTTTGTCTTCAAACCTGTATTTCCTCCAAAAGCGAGAAAATATTATTTTCTGCTTCTATAAACTAAACGTTTAGTGTTCTCCCTTCATTCTTCTACAACCCTTGTGCTGGCGATCGGAGAGTTATAAAGGGCTCCTAATGAGGGAAATCAGAATCTTCACAGCCCTCATAAAAAGAGTAGGAGAATTCAGGCAGCTGTATGTTTATGAAAGTAGAAGTATCTGGTTTTTAATTGTTATTCCTTTGTCATTTGGTGATTTCAGATCAATTTTTGTCAAAATTCAGAGCTGAAAAGCTGTATTCCATTTTTTTGAGTGGAACAAAATCAAAGCAGATTCTTGGTTTAGTTAGAGTAGCTGAGACAAAATAATCAAGTAGATCACATGGGATGTCCTGATTATCATAGTCAATTACAAATTCCAGTAATCCGACTGTCATGTAAAAGCAAGAAATCTTCAAAAGGTAATTTATAAAGATTCTAGTCCTAGTTGGGAGATACGTAACTCAAGCTCCATATGTGTGAAAAAATTCTATAAAAAATAGACGCTAAAATTAAGTACAGCCTAGAATAGTTGGGACTTCTGTTGGTTACATCAGAAATGGCACTGTTGATAGGCCTATCTCCCTTCACTTTTATCCACTGGAAATTTGGGGTTCATAACACACTCTCAGTAGCATGGGAGATTAGCAGGTCTGCTTCTCACCATTGAGATGCAAAAGTGTGTCCAAGTCTTCAAAGAAGCAGCATGTAGTATTTTCTGGATCTTTTTCATCCACCCTTATAACCACCATATTTACGGTTATAGAGTGCTTAGAAAATCTACTGGCGGTTCAGGAGAAACTTTGTGTTTGAACACTTGAATGTGTACTGAATGCCCCACTCGTTTTCTTCTTGGGCTGCTACCAAACAAGTCACCCTGGAACAAGAACCTGAAATAAGTATCCTATGTAGCCAAACCTCCCTACCTTTGCTACCTAGGTAGCAAAGCTACCTACCACAGAAAAGAAGTAGGAAGTTATATTATAGCACTTGTAATAGGTAAATGAAATAAAACTTCATTTTGCTTAGTGTTGTCTTCTAGATGTCTGCAAAAACAAGAAATTGAGGTTATTTTGGGGATTTTTTTTTGCCTGTGGTTGGCTAGTGCAGGCTCACAGTGTTCACAGCATCTATGTAAGCTTCCACTATAGCCTGAGATTTAGTCTCTCTTAACAAATGCTGGTCATTACATGGAAAATATTCCAATATGCATGTGCAGGGTGTAATGTCTGACAAAGGTGTTTGGCTTTTGTGGGGCTTTATTCCTTCAATCACTAATATTTTTTTACAGGCATGAAATTTGTGACAGAAATATTTCCTGCATTTGTTTTCACGTTTCTGTGCTGAGCAGGAATAATGAAACTGAAAACAATTTGAAAATAAATGTTCTTTGTTTTTCTTTAAGTTATGCAAGTAATTGTCTAACAGTTCTGTACGTCTTGTCTTTTCTCAGGGTGAAATTCATATGTCAGAAGAGGCTATACAGGACATTCTGGAACAGACAGAATCAGATCCAGCTTTTCAGGCACTCTTTGACTTGTTCGATTATGGTAGGGTATATTATTCTCAATTGTACAGTTTCACATAGCCGAAGTTCTGGTTTTGTGCTGGCTCAGTGAGTGTGTTATTGCTGTTACTTCAGACTCTTCTGGTATAAAGGATGATAGTTCATATTTGGTTTTCTATTCTACTGTAAAATTTTTCTATGTGTTTGATCAGGGATATCCTCACATAAAATATAAGGAAGTTTCTATGCTATTGCTGGATTTGAATATAGAAAAAAAAGTTTTTCTTTGAGTTTAGGATGGCATTTCTTGAATTTGAAATCTACATGCTTCATTTAAAATGTGATAATTACGTGTGTGTGTAAAATGAAATATTTAATCATTCTTCATGATTTATTTTTAAAATAGGGAAGAACAAGGTAAACAAGAATTTACCTGCTGGTATTTCTGGTCAGAGTGGGGTAGAAAATACAATTCTGGTCGATGAAGATAACCTGGAAACACTTGAAAGTTCTTTAGGAACAGAAGAAACTAGTAAGTGTAAGTTTGCGTGTCGTTTTTTTTGGTTTTTGTTTTCCCTCTAAAATCTCTTCTAGTCTGTTCATTTATCATTATGAAATTATTTTCAGACAATTTTTGACTGTACATTTCAAAATCTTTCTATTTTCAGTGGTAATGTCCAATCTGATGTTTACATTGCATGGACATATGGATGCACCTGGTCTGTTAGAAGGCTTCAGGCTATTAAATTTAACGGCCGTCCATCAATGTACTTAAAAGTGGTGCTTGTTAAGCTCCTAAATGAAATCTGAATATCTGTAAAACTGTTTTCTCATACAGAACAGAGACACTTTGCAATTTTCACTGTGGAGCACATAAATATAAAGATAATACTTTTCATCTAACCATACGACTATTTTCTCTGTATTCTGTAATGTGTTGGTTAATTAATCCCCAAAATAGTCTTACTCTGGACAAAAAGTATGTTTGGTCTACCTACCCCATCGTTAACAATAGTCAGTCATCCAGTAGCAGGTATTTAGGGAAAGTATGTGGGAAACAGAGCCAAGAGGTCTTTATCCTGAAATGTTCTTTGAGCTTCTGGAAATCTGATTTAATGACTTGAGCCATTTACTTATTATGTATATGTGTATTATTTATGCTCAAAATGAAGTATCAGGTTGCCCAATCTACGTAATCTACTGTATGTTTCATATACTTTCCACTTAGCTTGAAGCAAGGTTGAGTAGCATTATACCTACTTAATTTTGTGTGAAACAGCTTTCCATTGAAGTGATTAATTAATTCTAAAACTCTGTAAAAGAACCATCTGTTGTAATAACTATGGAACCAATTTAGTCTCTGTTTTACAGGTGATAATTCTAGAGAAGCGCTATCCTGTAAAGGTTTTCAGTTAGGAGAAGCACCATGTGCCTTGAAGAACACCATTAGTGATGATGATGCAGCTAAGAAAAATGCAACCAATGAACAATTGCATGGAAATTGTAGCCCACGGAAGCAGACTGACGTACTTAAAACTGTTACCCCTGAACATATTGGTGAGCTTGAAATTGCTTTCGACTCCGTGCCTGTTTTGACTGAATCTAACAAGAGGCAGATTTCTGATGGTGAATGTAATGAGCACTGTGGAGATTCTTATGATAAAAAAGAGTCATCTGCACTAGTATCTGAAAGTGAAAAATCTATGGAAATTGAAAAAGGCACGCTAAATCACAGTGCACAAAGTAGTCCTAATTTGGAATATGTTCATTCTGGTAGTCCGCAGATTTCTTTGATTTCGTTGGAAGAAGGTTCTACAGCCAGTGAAAACAGAACACAGTCTGGAAGTAAATGTTGCTTATCACCAGATACATCAATATCTGAAAAAACACTTACTAAAAGCCCTTCTGATGGGAGCCCTGGCCACAGTGTACTGCTGAGAAAAAATAATACATCAATTTCTAGACCTTCAGCAGATTCAGGAAAAGAACAGCCTGTAACAAACGATACAGCTCCATTACCTAGTATTTTACAGGAGAACTCAAGCCACCATTCTCATCAGCAGGAACAGAGTATGCAGTCAGACTGTGCTGCGAGATCTGCAGTGAAGATTTCAGATCTTGCGAAAACAGAGTTGCAGCTTGAAGTTGTTGATACTTCTAACAAACCATATTCAAATGATCAGCATACGCTCGATAATCCTAAGAAAGATTTTAACCTCCCTTCAGGACTATCAAACTCGGAGGGAGCACAAGTGGAAATGCAAGAACCTTCGTCTTCTACAAAAGTAGATGCTGATAATATATATTTCTCTTCTGGTGATGATGCATGTACAGAAATTTCTGTAGTATCCACTGAAAATAATCTTACTACATCTGAAATGTGCCACTCTCCTCTCCCAGAAACTACTTCCTCAACAGACGAGTCGGGTACTGAAGCCAAAAGTGTAAGTGGTGTATCTTCTAGCAGTCAACCAATGGATGTTGATCCTTCTAATATAATGTCCCTCAAGATCATCATCAGTGATGATCCATTTATTTCTTCAGACACAGAGTTAAATAATGCTGTTTCCAGCATCACAGGAGAAAATTTGCCAACCATAATACTGTCTTCTCCAGCCAAATCCCCAGCTAAAACTGCAGGCCTGTCCAAATGTCTAACTTCAGAAGACACGGAAAAAAGTGCGGATTCAGCTTTGGCGGAACAGAATCTTCTTGTGCTTAGACCTAAGGATCCTGTGGTCACCTCAGTTAACACTCAGAGTGAAGACTGCACTGTTTTTTCAGTTGCGGGTACAACTAATCTTTCCAAAGAGGGGGGATTTATACAGTTGATGCCAGCAACAAGCACGGCTTTTGGCAATTCAAACAACCTTTATATAGCCACCTGTGTGACTGATCCAGCTACCTTGGGCACAGCTGTAACGCCATCAAATGTCGTCGTATTGCCTGGCAATTCTATGCCACTCGCTGCCCAAGCTCCAGCAGTGCAGCAGTTACGGACTCCTCCTAGATCCAGCACTACGTTTGCAGCAAACCAGACTGTCTCCCCAAACTTCCCACAAGGTAATTTCATTAGTAAAAAGCGGCTGGAAATGTGTTGTGTATACAGCTTTTTCATTCTTTTTTTGTAAGTACGTTAAAAGTAAACTGAATTTTTAAACACTGCTCTTTCTGCCTCTTGAAATTAAAAAAATGAAATAAAAATAAGGGAGAGTCATTGACTAAGCTGCTTGGAAAAAAATAGCCTCATATTTTAGAAGCTTAAATCATGTAATTCCAGCAGTGGTAGATTTAGGACGGATATCTGTTCTTGCACCAGAAAAGATGCTGTTGTTTCGGCTAACTTTGCCTTAAACTGCTAAATAAAGCAGGTTTTTTGTTTGTTTTAATAAGACTCCTGCTGTAAGTAGAATGTTATGGATACCCATATTTAGTTTAAATAACTGGCTACATGAAGATAGACCTTCCAAAATTACTTCCTTGATTTGTATGGTTTCATTTTCCAAAGACGTAATTTACACTGGAAGAAATATAAAAGTATAACGTTATTTCTTTCCATAATCTAAAATCTCTTCTAGTGCAAGTGTTTTTATTACTACAGCACTTAAATTTTTTAAAGAGCTTTTTTAAATGTTAAACTAACCATAAACCAGTTATAATCAACACATTCAGATTTCTTTTCTTTCGAAAACTAAAAAATTGTCACAGTTATCCTTGAATTTCTATGTGTAGTCATTTCTTTGTGGTCAAAGATCAGTTCGACAGTATGTGCAGGATCTTACAATGTCTGGCATTTTGTATTGTTAGGGTTTCTTAATGCAACTGTTACCTTCAGGGTTGTTTTGTTTGTTTGTTTGTTTGTTCATAGGGAGAGAAACAGAGGTTTGTCCGTTCTTCTGCATTTTACTTTTTTTTTTCCGTGGTGATGCTCATGTAACTGAAGAACTGTGTGGAATAAATTTTTCTTTCACTTTTTAGTTATTTTATAATTTCCATGTGTCTGGCAGCTAGAAACTGTTACAGCTTGTTAGCAGAACTGATTTTAAAGAACTATTTTAATAGTGATTTAAATATTTAAACAGGAAACTTGAGGTTAAATAGTCCAAATTAGTCGTGTTGGGCTTTATTTATTTTAAAATAATTGATCTCAAGCCCACTAATTAACTACAGTCTTCACATACTACATGTAACACCTCTCACCAGACAGGAATATACATTAGGTATGTACATACAGACAAAGCTAGCTTTCCCCAGCTTGTTGTGTGCTGTGTGGGGAAGGTGTTGTGGGTGTGCTGGAAGGAAAAAAAAAATGCTGCTACCAACTTTTGAGCATGCTAATTGTATGGAATTGGATGCAAATAATAGTTTGCTTTTGCTAAGCAACAAAATGAACTGTTTGATGTTAGTTTTTCTGCTTTTTTATGAGTTAGTTTCATTCAAACCTTAGCATAGGTATGTTATACTCCAAGCTTGATTTTGAGCCATTTCTTAAAAAGAAAAACAGAGTTTAATTAAAGAATCCAGTTGAAACTAGAAATAACTTGTCCATAGCCTGTTTTATAGTAGTAATATATAATAAGGATCATGAAGTTTTTCTAAAAAGCCAGAGTTTTTCTTGCCACAGGTTTAACAATGCATAATTTTAAGAAATCCTGTCTTGAAGCTTTTCTTTTCACTTTCTTTTCATTTTCACAAATATTTTTGTTTCTGTACGATTTTAATACTGTGATATTTTCTAGGTTCTGCCCTTATAATTGCATCTCCAGTACAGCCTGTTTTGCAAGGAATGGTGGGAATGATACCTCTCTCAGTAGTAGGACAAAATGGAAATACTTTCTCAGCACCTACCCGCCAGGTAGCGCATCATAAATAAATCTTTGTCTTTTCAAAATTAAAGCTGAAGTGATAAGAAGACTTTTGGTAAATCGTAATGGAATATTTTGATTTTTCTAAGGTTCTGCATATGCCTGTAGCTAATCCGGTGTGCAACAGAAGTATCCCAAAACTTCCCATCCCTCCCAAATCACAGAAGATTCCTGGAGCAAGAAACAAGACTAACACAGGTACTCACCTTGCATTCTTGAGAAGGGCAGAAGAAAAGTGAAGGTTCTAAAGACACGTCAGTTCTGAGCGATAAATTTTTATAAATGCCAACGCTCCTCTGCCAGGTAACTGCTGGGATGGCTTTGAGAGAGGCCCATGCTTGTAAGCAGTAACTATATCTGCTCCATTTACAAAGAACTCCCGGCATATTAGATTATTCCAGACTTGGGATCAAGCCTATTTTGGAAATGTAATGTTTAAAGGCTCTAATGCAGTTTAAGAATAATAGTTTGCTTTATATTTCTGAATGTTTTTCATGTCCTGGGTTGTAAGTACAGTGCACTGCTGCCCTCAAAACCAAGCCACTTAGAAATACAGACTTTATTAGAAGAGCAACAATTTTAATTTAAAATGTAAAATAAATTGAGTTATAAGGACAACCTGTGCGTTAGCCTATCTCCTTTTTTTTTTTTTTTTTTTTTTTTTTTTTTTTTTTTTTTTAAAAAAAGGTTTTGGAAAAAAAAA
>VXAA01004499.1:174293-190226 GCA_013399115.1 Anseranas semipalmata
AAAGAATAGGCTTAGGCATAAAAATGAAAATAGAATGAAGTCACAAATTAAGAAAAAGGCTAGGATGGTATCGTTAGTCTGCATTCAGGTTAGCTGATGGATAACTGAGAGTTCCTTGTAGTTACTTCCCTTCTACTTGGAAATCCTGGCTGTGCATTTGTAAGTCCAGTTTAATTGTTTTTGTCTTGCCAGTCCTATCTGTTATCTGAATGTAGACAGAAAGCTTCTTGTTTATACTAGTTGGTGCCCTTTGCTACTCTATTAATTTGTAAATTTTAAAATTATGAAAAAGTTGCAGTGTTGTTGCTGTATTTCTATTGGTTCTCTATCAGGTGAAATGTAAATTGTACTAACTGTGAGATGATTTACTCCGAATATTGTAGTTTACTAATGCTTTATCTGTTGTTCCAGGAAAACTGGTAGCAAGTGTATCCGAGACTTTGAACCATACGAATTCTCGAACACAGAGGTAAGTAGCACTAGGTATTCGAATCTGCTTTCTTTTTCCTGCCATGAATTTCTTCGTGCACTATGGGCTAGGAGAAGGACATCTTTCTGGACAATGGCATAAGCAGTATCCCCTTTTATTTTTTTTCCTCCTTTCTGTCAGCTGAGCATATTGGTAAATAGTGATGTGTGCTAGTGCTGATCTAGCAGCATGTTAATGACAGGCCTGTGCTAGAATTCTGCTTTTAACTGTTCCTCTGTTAATTCTGTACAGTTTTGTGTTTATTTTCTCTTGTCTCATTTGTCAAATAAAAATTGTTGAGTCCAAGCTAGCAGACATTACCTGTTACATTTACTGGAAGATTTTAACAACTAAAACATTTTTTCCCCTTTTCTTTGCAGATGAGTGGTAGCCGTGGTTTTGTAGTAAAGCCTCAGTGCCTTTACCACTCTCTGGCCCAAATCCAGTGGAGCTTGCTAGATTGAGCTCTGCACGTGTGTTTCAGCTGTGTAAGGATGAGAACACTGACACTGTTTGACCATTTACAAAGTGAAAAGTCAAAGGAAAGATGGCAAGGAGAACAGCATGCTAACTTTATATTGATGATTATCGTTTAGTTCCTAATTAGTATAGGTGCTAGTCTTCTGCTGGACAAGTGAGAGAGAAGAAAACAAGGCTTCAGTATTAACTCTCCTTTTTTTAATGGACTGAGGAAGCAAAAGGATGGTGGAATGAGCAAAAGAGTATGGAAGGAGATAAGTTCAGTTTGAATATTAGAGGTGAAACGTTCTTTTGTTGTAAAAATAAAGCACACTTCAAAAAAAAAAACCACTACCTTTTCAGAACTCAATTAAAATGTTGGAAAAGTGGAGGAAAACGGGATCAATAAACTTAAAAAAATGCACACACAGGAAGGCATACATGTGAAATGCATGCATGTGAAAACTTGTGCTGTTAGGAGAGCCATGAAAGCAAAAGATTTGATATAATATCATTTTGATAATTCAGGTTTCTGTTAATTTTAACCAATCTCCAGACATGGTTTGCATAGCAAAGGGAGAAAAATGATGTAATTTCTCATTTCTACTCTCTGTCTCATCTCAAATTTCACTGAAATAAAACAAACTACTACCACTCACACCTTCTTTACTATGCCAGAGGTACCAAAGTGATCATCCCAAGGTTGATGTGACTTTTCCTCTTACAAACCTTAACGGCTTATTTGCACAGATAAATATGCAGAAGCCTCTCTTGGAAATGCAGAATAAGCCAGGAAGAGGGCACAGACATAACAGTGGTATGAGCTGACAGAGCAGAAGCATCTTTCTTTTGACATTGCTACAACGTAGTGGTAGCTTTGTCACACTAATGGGGCTGTTGTCAGGTGGAGACCAAGCCCTAGAGTGTTTGTATGTTGTCATCCAAATGCCCACCGAAAGCTGCTCTGTATCCTGTCATCAACAGCAAATGTGTGGAGGAGAGTACAAGGCAAACACATGATGAGGGTGGTCCACCCGTGAGGGTGGTCAAACACTGGCACAGGCTTCCTAGCGGGGTGGTGGATGCCCCATGCCAGAGACATTTGGACAGTGCCCTCATGAATATGCTTTAACTTTTGGTCAGCCCTGAAGTGCCCAAACCTCATTGCTTTGTTTTGAACCTGACACGAGTTTTATTTGGTGCCCTAGTTCTTCTTCTGGAAGGTACAGAAAAGAATAGTTTCCTTCCCCTCTCCATACCCTCAGCTCCGTTGCATTTCCCTTGTCATCTCTTTCTCCAGGCTGAAGAGTCACAGTCTACCTAATGGTTCTTCGCACGGACTCTTTCATAACTTTTTGTCATTCTTTTTGGCCTTCTCTGGGCTTTTTGCATTTGTTATCCCCTCCTCTTGGTCTTTATGTGTTGATAAAATATGTATACATTTATTTACAGAATGGGGAGAGCTTCAGACAGGTTGTGGGGGGCAACTTCTAGCCAGCTGAAATGAACTTGTGCCGTAAGACCAGTATGTTGCTGAATTACTTTCATCTCATTTTCAGGGCTGGAAATTCAGACAAACTTATCACTGCAGAACTGGGAAGGAAGGTGGAGGAGAACTTGCTTGCTGCACCAGTAGAGAGCACAAGCTCAAATTCAAGACAAAGCGAAAGTCACAGGAGGGTGCTTTGCTTTGATAACGTCTTACCGACTCCAGGAGGAAACACACAAGTTCAGACTGCTAAGAGTTTGTCCCAGAAAGAAAGAAATGAAAATACCTCATTTGCTGTTGACTCTGCACCATCCTCTGCTAAAGCACAGGCAACAAAGCGAGAGAAAGACAAAACATTGCCTAGAATTCTGTGTAAGCCAGAAGTTGGTAGCAACAGAAGCACATCTGCGAAGGAGCCACAGCCCGAGAGGAAGGTGGTAGCTGCAGGGCTTCCGTTAGATCCCTTCCACAAGACTACAGCAAATAAAGAAAATGAATTGCGAAGAGATACAGATGAAAAACAGAAGAACCAGGACACTGCCAAACTCTCAAATGGTCAACAGAGCGTTAGCTTATGGACTGAGAAGACAGTTGCTTCGGTGCAAGAACTGAACAAAAAGCAAGGGTCGCTGTCAAATGGGAACAGCAAATCTGCAGCATCCGTTTCTTTGTCTTCAAAGGAGCCGAAGCGAGAACCGAGTAAAGCTTCCAGCCAAGGCCTTTGCCTGTCAAGTCCATTCACTAAGCAGTGTGTGGAAATGTTGCAGGACATTCAGTGGCATAGCCCTACGAGTAAGACAGTTGAAAATGGAGACTTGCCAGTACCCCGTACACCATCTGGAGTTGGGGACAGGCATACAGATGATACTACAGATAGCGTAAGGACACCAACCTGTCGGCGTTTCAACGAGGACAGCGCAACCCCTAGAATAATGGTCCCTCCTGCTACTCCGGACTTACCTGCCTGCAGCCCAGCCAGTGAAACAGGTAGTGAAAATAGTGTCAGCATGGCTGCTCACACGCTGATGATACTATCACGGGCTGCTATTGCAAGGACTAGTACTGCAACTCCTCTGAAGGACAATACTCAGCAGTTCAGGTCTTTAAGGAGCACAGTAAAGAAAAGGAAACTGGAGGACTTGAATGAGGGTGAGAGAAATTCTCGTTCAGCAAATAGAAAAGACCTTCAAAGCTCCCCAACGCCATCAAAAAAGAAGAAAATAAAGGCAAGTGCAGGCACTTATTTAAAATTTTAAATGTTATATATATATATATATTATTTATAATGGTTCAGAGGTGCTAGTCCAAATCCCTGACATCCTATTTATGTCTGTCAGTTACTAACTTTGCCTCGAACCCATTCTGAACTAACAGTTTTCTGAAGCTTAGTATACTATCAGATACATGCAACTAATTTGTATCAACTGTCTGTACATATCTATGAAAATCAAATTATTTCTCTTAAAAAATAAAAGATTGAAGTTAGAGTTTAGAAACTCAAAGTTTCTAGATTGAAGTTAGAAATTAGACCAAACTCAAACTAGGCCTTACTAAAATCCAAGCTGTTCTTGCATCCTTATTTACCACCAGGGCTACAAACCCACATTGGGGTATTCCCAGTCTTTGTCGGCTACAGAACTTGCCTTTGACTTGGGGATTTGATTTAATGGCAAATAGCAAAGGCACAAATGAGACACAAAAAGGTTATGCATGTAAATAGCCAAAAAGGAGAGACAGCATAACGTTGTGATTGCCGTACTTAGCTGTAGCACACTCCTGAAATATTATAAATGAAAAATGTTCACTTATAGTGCGTATGCTACAAGAGCCAAGAGAAGGGGTGCCTGGTGGAAGTCTGGGTGGGCTGCTGCTAAAGCTGAGAACCGGGGTTACACCCGGCCCCCAGCCGTGCGGTTGGTACGCCGGGGGTACACAGGCGTGCGTACGCACTGCCCTATCTGATTTCTGAGTGAGCTTTGCACAGGTATTCCTACAGAGTAGACGGAAGGATGAGGGAAAAAGGAATGCTTGCAGACTGGTTCCGTATCCCCAGGTTCTTAGTATTTAACACAACTGTTCTTTTCCTCTCCTACAGAAAAAGAAGCTACCAAATTCTTTTCCAGCGGGAATGGATGTGGACAAGTTCTTGTTATCTTTGCATTATGATGAATGAAAAAAGAAAAGGTGAACTGTGACTATATAAAGCTAGGTATTGTTATGCTGAGGTTTTGCATGAGAAGAGAACTCAATTCTAAAGGGTGAGTTGCACTTTCAGTGCACTGAAGTTTCACTTTATAGCAAAATCATGCTGTTTCTGAAGCAGGTTGCTAAGTGTACATATTGAGTTGGTATATGTTTATTTTTGAAAAAGCACTTGCATAATTATAGAGCCATTTAATTTGCAAAGTTGTAAATTTGTATAAATGTAATGTAAGAAAAGTTGTATGTTTCCTGTTACACCACGTTGTCTGTGTTCTGCTGCATTCTCTGTTTACCCATCTGAACTGCTTCATCAATTTGCAAAAAGGTTGTGAATTTTAAGGCGGTGTTCGTAATTCGCTGTTCTAAGGCCTGGACAGTTAACTTGGCCGATTTCCATTGTCTTGTTGGATCCTACAGTAACTTAATCTTCAGCTATAACTGGCTTGTACTAAAATTAAGTTCTCTTAGAACCGTCAAACCCATGTTGTAAGGCTTTGAATGAGTTAACAAAAGTACCAGTAACTAAACATACGGCCAAAAAAAACACCCAGAAGTATTTCTAATCTCATGAAGCTTTTCCCAACCAGTCATTGAGATAAGAATTTTAATTTGTATATGCCTCATATGTTTACAGTACTTGTTACATAGGATGTCTTTTGAATGCAAAAGCTATTTCCAAACAAAGTACTTCCAGCACGCCTACTTCAGCTCCAGCAGTAGCTGGACAAGGATTTCCAAGTGCTCTATTGCACAATTAAATTCTTTCATCCATCGTTGATATTGTTGAGAAAGCATTTGTTAATCGTACTTATGCTTTTAGTCAGACACAGTAAAATTTGCATCTAATCCTTCTGTTTAACGTAGAACTTGTCATAGCTATTACACAAACTCTTCAAAAAAACCAGGAGCTCAACCTACATTTTAAGTACTAATTAGCATGGGAGAAAATTACCACACTAAGCCTTGCTCCAGTACTGCAGAATTTCCTCTGCTGGTGTTTCCTCCTTTGTTCTCCAGTTGTTGAGGTTTTAAATGATGCAAGTTTTCTTGTAAGAGTTCTGTACAGCAACAGGGCAATGTTTCAGATAGTATACAAGGATTCCTAAGGAACCAATTTTATGCAGTAGCTGTTTATATTAAACCCATCCAATAACTAAATACTGCATAGCATTTACAGCTTGAATAAATATTTTTGTTTTAATAAAAAGTGTCTTGTTTAATGTTTCGTATGTCAGCTAAGCAGCTTTGTGGATATTGTATAGAAGTGTTGCTATAAACCAGTCATTTCTGAAGAGAAAGAGTTCAGTATTAAACACTGAAAGTTCTAATAGCAGCAATAATCAGTGGTGAGAGCATGCAAGCAAAAAAAAGTCTCTTTGCTACAAGGTGGCATTTAATGCTTAATAGTATTGACAGTTGATGCCTGATTTTTTAGATTTGCTACTTACTTAAGAACTAGTGTAGCCCTTTCATGGGACGGCCCGTGTCCACCATCGCCTATCATTTTCAATCCAACTGATCTGGTACTACTGAAGATGTGAATTATCAGTATACTTACACTTTCAAAAAAAAAAAAAAAAAATTCAGTAATTAAGTACCCAAGCTGCTACCCAAATTAAGTACCCAAGCTGCTGTCATTTGGGCAAATGGTTTTTAGATAGATATTAATGATGTGGATGAAGGTTGATTTTTATTAGCATGTAGCATTTAAACACCATTGCTCACCTGCTACCTCTTCAGGCATGTTCTTTCCCAGAAAAAAAACAGAATCCATCACATCCAAGTCAAGGTATTTATTCCCTCTCCTTAATGGGGGAATATTTAAGGACAGCCACCTGGTAAGGATGACTTCCTGATGAAATTAATGGCAAAATAAGAAATCAGTTATCCTAAATCCCAGCTAAAAAAAAAAAAAAAAAAAAAAAAGGAAACATTGAAGTGTTTGTTTATCTCTTGTGAAAGGCTTTAGGTTTAGAACAGAAGGGTAAAATAGCCCATTTTTGCCCTCCAGTAAAAAAAAGTCTGTGGAAGAAACCGCACAAACTTCTCCCTGAAGTCTTGAACCACATTCACTCTCCAGGAATGTATTTTCCTAATTCCCCATACTTGCAAAATAAATGCTTAACTCAAGTTTTCCTGAAGACTTGATTGTGAATTCATGACTGCAGACAGCCCTTGGGTGGCTCCTGCTGAAGGAGCAGTAATAGCACTCGCACACTCCTGGGCCTGAACCTGCCTCTGTTTAAAAGCACATTGATGAAATACTTGTACATCACCGCTGTTTAAACGAACAAAACAGGAGAAGCAGCACTCTGAGGTCAGACCACTCTTAGCTATGCTGTATTAGTGCTTGGTTTGGAAGCTACACTACCCCATCTCCTAGTTTACTTTCACGCTGTACACTCAGCCAGGTTAAAAGCGGGCCACACAAGGGATCCCTTCCCACATTTGACCTGGCTTTGAGCAGTACACAGCAGTAGGGAAAAAAAAAAAAAAGATGAAAGTTATTTTTTCTGTGAAAATCATCTAGTAGTTAGTAACTTTAAAACAGCGAATTAAGCAACTAGACTCTAAGAAGTTTCTAATAGCAGCATTATGACTTACAAGGAGAATTCAGTTTCAGTGGCACTTGAGAAATAAGTGACAGGAGCCATAGTTAACATAAACATTCTTTATTGTCAGGTCTTGATACATTATCATGATTTCTCATTTTTGACTTGCGTTGTATAAAAACTTGCATTGAGTCAAAGTTATAAAAGCCCCCTTGTCTGTGTCAATGATGTTTTAAGAAATTTTAGAACAGCAATTAAAGGCATTCACTTGTAGATAAGACATCACAGGTGCTGCTCATCGCTTACAGAGTGTTTAAGGCTCTGTTTCCAGCAGCTATTTGGGCCTACAACTTCTGTATCAATATTGCAGAAGCACCTCCTCCTCCATTGCAAATTCCTGCAAGACCATATTGTCCTTGTTTCAATGCATGGGCCATGTGAACAACAATTCTTGCTCCAGACATTCTGATTAAAAGACAAAATTTGTACATCTTAGTTTGAAGAAAATTCTTAACTTGACTCACACAAGATTGTTGGCAGAATCTATAGTACTGATTCACTTGAAATAAACAAAAATCAAGACCATAAAACCAACAAAAACACCAAACAAACCCTTTCATCTACATTTGGAAGCAACACGGGCTATTTTTCTTTAGAAAGATTTCTATGTGTGCAAAAATGGAACCTCCATGTTTCTTCTGGAAAAGGAAGTCACCTCTAAGTACTCTATGTTACAAAGTATCTCTGCAGGTATCAAAGACCTTTCAACTAAGGTAAAACTAAGTCTCTACCACACACACAAAAAAAAATATCAATATTAATGATTCATTTCAGACAGTTGTTTCTTTGGTTACAACTTGATATAATGTAATACAGTACACTGCTCCAGCTGATGCTAAATTAGACATTTAAATTCTGCCATCAGACTGTAGAAATTTCTTTTTAAAACAAAAGTCATATTCCCTTATCAGAGGAAGCTGCTATTACAAAGGAGATGTCAGCATATCTTAAGGGATTATGCCTTGACTAGATCTTTGCCAGCAAACTTCTGAACCATGAAGTACTCCAACTGCTTCCAGATGTACAACATGGTTCCTTCTCATCCATGTTTAGTTAGTGGATTTGAAATGGATTTGTCTTTATAGACCTGGACCTTGCAGCATGATCACCCTTAAGGAGGATTAATGGGATATACTTAGTCATGAGTAAGTTACAGCTGCTGGGGAACACAGCAGGTAATTTGATTCCCCCAGCCAGATGAAGGAACTTCAGAGCAAACAAAACACCCACCAACATCCCCCAGGCTATCCCCATCTGCTGCATTAGGTGATGGAAAATTTTTGGATTCACTACAGGGAATGCTTTGACAAGACTTGGAATTTCACTTTGCTGATGTAAGGAAAATAAAGTCCCTGTACCATATCCTTATGCTGTTTTCATAAGTTTACCTGGAAGTTTTACTAGCTTAACTATTAGATTAATTATTACTGTTTATTCTGTCATGTTAGTGGTGATTTTTTTTTAAAGCTTCATAAATCTGTATAGCTGTGGTAACAAGCAAGCTTTTTATAAAAGTAGGTGATAACTACCTGTGAAGAGAAAATTGGGATCATGCTCTTTCAAGGTACCCTGAAATTTAACACCTGAATTAAGTCAACATGTACTTGCTACCAAATTTCTATTGCACTTTCTACTTGCATTAAATTTGAGAATAAAATCAAATATGTTAGCAGCATGTAAAAAACAAGGCCTCTATGCAGAACAAAACCCAATACTTATTTTACATACCCTATTGGATGCCCAAGAGAGACAGCGCCTCCATTAATATTTACTTTTTGTGGATCAATACCCAGCATTTTAATATTGGCCAGCACCACAACACTGAAGGCTTCATTGATTTCCCACATTGCAATATCTTCTTTTTTCAGGCCTGTCTCACTTAGAATCTAGAAGTTGTAATCAAAATAATTACTGCTGTGGAAAAAAATAGGAAGCTTTATAAACTTTATAAATCTAATTAGGTCTATTTTGAAGATGGGAAAACCTAAACCGAAGAACTGGAGCACAAGCCTGAGCTTTTAAAAAAGAAGAAATGGAGAGTATCCTGTGCCAAGAATACATTTTCCTCACATTTATACAAAGACCATTGCTACATGAAGTACATTTAAACTGATACAGTATTGCCATGCAATTACCATTAGTTCCTTTCTGAACTAGTCTATACTTGAATAATCATATTATTTTGTCTTTTAGCTGCATTAGCTTCTTAATTTCAGAAGTGTAACAAGGCCAAAGTTGGTGAAAGCAGTAGAAAACAATATTCTTTTTCAAGAAGAATACGAAGTTTGTTACTCTAAAAATCTGCAATCTAGCCTTAATCCTCTGAAAAACGTGGGTTTTTTTTGTATTTATTAAGTAATTATAATTTCAGTGGTAATTACAGGAAGATGCACTGAGGGGTGAACCAATGGTCCAGTGCTAGGGAAGTCTGCTGTCTTTCAGAAAACAAGCAGTTTTATTCCTACCTTGGGAACAGCATACGCAGGTGCGATAGGAAAGTCAATAGGATCAACAGCAGCATCTGCAAAAGCTGTTAAAAATAAATGAATCAGAAAAGCTGTTTAAACGCCTTTTGTTTTTACCATGTATGATTTTCATTTGTGCAAGCAGCAAACCCAGCCAAGACAGAAAAATTCTGAATACAACGGTCCCTGAAAATAAATACACTTAAAGTTTAGTTCCTTAAGTGAGTCACTTAGTAAAACTTTCAGATGTTTGATGTTAGTTCACATAGAAAACTGTTTATGACTAAACGCCTGCTGGTATGACACTTAAGATTTCAAGGATGGTACTGAGAAGATGCAGCCATAATGCCTAAGGCCTCAGCTTCTCTGTCCCATGCATGAAGGATAACAGGACAAACAGGATTCCCAGTCAGAGTGTAAGTATACTATAAGGATGTTTTCTGGTACTGTACTCAAAGATAGGAAAAGAAGAATCTTACCAACTATCCGTGCTAGTGGTTTAACTTTCAGCCTGTTGGCTGCCTCTGTAGTCATCAGAACCAAAGCAGCTGCTCCGTCATTCAGAGTACTGGCATTAGCAGCTGTAACTGTTCCTAGAGAAGGTAAAGCATTGTTTCAACATGTGAAAATGAGATAGCTCAGGTGTATCCTTCAGGCCCTTCAGCCGTGTAAGGTCTCAACAATACGGTAATAGCTGTTGCACTGAGATAACTAACAATAAGGTTTTGTTTTTTTTTTTCAGATCAGTTTGATTAAGCAAGTATAATCATGTCTTCATAAGCTCCATCTAAATAGCAGCTTAGGTCATGCCTTCCATGTCAGCAGCACTGCCAGCATTAGCACAGAGTTCCAGCCCAAACACGGCTGCGAGTGAATACCAGCTCTGATTTAGCCAGGAAGATTCACCAGTTACAGAATCGGGGAGGTAACGGGTAACTGTGAAGGCAGGCCAGCTCTCACTGAAACAAGAGGTTGTACCTGGTGGTGACCAAGGCAATCTGTTTCAATCTTTAATGTAAATGCACAAAACAGGGGTTTTCACTGTTTTCCAGGTTCTTGCACCATCTCTTTTCACTCAAGCCAGTTCATACTGTTGTGAAAACAAGGCTCAGATTTCTTGTTAGGATATTTCTTTAGCAGACATTTAAAAGTTAATGGATTACTGTCGGGCAGTTGAGCTCTTGTGAACAGTACTCCTCACACTAATGAAGTATCCTTGTACTTGGCAATCAATTAAGCAGTTGATTTAACAATATTTACCATTTTCTTTTTGGAAAACAGCTTTCAGCTTTGGAACTTTACTAAAATCAACACGTTTGTATTCTTCATCTTCTGTCACTTCTGTATCTGGCTTTCCTGAAATTCAAATTTCGTTGAGTTTTTTGTAGCACAGTCCATTTTTAAGACATTCTAACACTATACTTTGATTAAATGTTGCCTTATTTAAACAACTTATTTTAGTAAAAAAAAAAAGTAACTTATTTATGCATGTCAAAAATGCATTTATGAAAATGAAAAAAGTATTCCTTAATCCCATTTATTCACAGCAAATCCATTTGTACTGCTTGATGGGTGAATGAACGGGACAAAACCTATTTTTAGAACACATATGTCATCAAGCTGTTCTAGCTAAATTCAATACATAGTCATCCACTCATTTAAAATACGGAAAGGTTATGGTATGTAACATTAGAGAAAAAAAAATAAAACAAGAACAGATTACAGGTGACTGGCTGCTGTTCACCAGAAAGCCTGCATAGCAGAAAATTCTTAGCTGTTCTGAAGTACAGATATATACACACATGCACGGGTTCGTATGTTGCTGAGATCTGCATATTTAAACGGCATAATTTGCACTAAACACAGACATTACAGCTTTCAATGAGAAACACGATTCATTTTATCACACCTTCCCATAATACCTTTTTTTGAAACAGTGACAGGAACTATTTCAGTTTTGAGTACTCCTGAATCCCAGGCTGTTTTGCTCCTTGTGTAAGAGCCTATGGCATACGTGTCTTGTTCCTCTCGTGAAATAGTAAACTTTTTCGCCGTATTCTCAGCACAGTTGCCCTTGGAGAAAACCAGACACGTTACGTTTGGTATTTCTGGAGATATGAACCAGAAATGTAACTGAAAAACCAACTGACTTTCAGAATCGAATGTGACTAATATTTGGTGTTCATTTCTAATTTGCACAATCGTGGTCAACCAGAACCTTCTACCTTTGGAATGTGAACTTCAGATTTAGCACCTGTTTTCTGGATCCAGATTATTAAGCTGTGAAGGAACATTCCTTACAAGGCTTTTTTGTAAGTTAAAAAACTGCATGCAAAAGCAAGTTTTAAAGTGCTTAGGCTGACTTCTTCAGAGACAGAACACTGTTCAGCCACAGAACTGTGTGTTCACACCATCTTACTAGCATTTTCATGCCATTATTGGCTTGTCTATTCCAAAGGTTACAAGAATAGGTCAACACATAGGGCTTACTTAGCCTTTGGGATCTGATATTCTACAAATTGTACAAATAAATGCCTGTATACCTTTTGTCTAATAACTGGAAGGAAATAATTAGAATGAAATAATCAAATCATATATAGATTGTATAATTTTGATGGATTAATCGTAATTCATTACCAACGCTGTCCCAATACCTGGCAACAAAATAAAAAAAACTATAATAAAAAAATAAATATAAAGGATACTCATTTAGTCAACCCAAAAGATTTATTCTTAAACGGGTTTTGTTCCACCTCTCATTTCTGTAGAAAACTCAATGAATCACCACAAAACCCTTTAGTACTGTTCCTCCAGTTCTTCAAACAAGCAAGTTCACTTCTATGCAGTTTAAATATGTAAAGTCTTCACAGCACCAGCAACTTGGTCTATTACCAGAACACAGACAAGAGTAAGTCGCTGAAGCCATCAGATGACCCTTCCTGTATATTCTCTCACAGGCTGTTAAGATTCTCCAAGCAACCTAGAGCTGCTATCGTAAAGGCAAAAGGTTCTGGAACACTGTCCCAGTCTATTAAAACTTTGTGCATTATAACAAGCTCCCAGAGGTTTTCCTGCTCGCCAGGAGCTAGCAAAGCCAATATTTACATTCCTGTAAAAAAAAAAAAAAAAGAAAACCCTCACAGTCAAAATCCACTTTAGCTGAAATTCACGAGTGGTTTTCAACCGATAGCCTAAGCAGTGCACACTCTACTGCAACAAGAATGAAGCACAGGCAAAAGCAGTGAGGTCTGTATCAAGTATATAGATCAGCTAAACACAGTAGAACATTCTTCATGAGATGTTTTCATGAATAGTAGCAAGAACACTAAACGGTCAATAAATAACATCCTACAATTGTGAGTTATTATAGGCAAAGGTCAGAAATATTTGTACACTGAAAACACTCATTCTCCTTTCCAAATGTTCTTTCCTGATGCTTGTTCTTCCCTATCTTCAGATCAGTTTTTTTTTTCCAAACCCATCCAAAGTTTGCAGCTGTTTGTCCAATTTAAGTTATCGTGCTGATGAGCTAAGCGTATCAGCTGACCCAAACCTTCTAACAGAAGATATGAGATATGTACATTGGGGAGGGAAAATAAACATGAGCCTGCTGACCCGTAAAAAATGGTTACCCTTAAAGGCATCAAGTAACTTGACTGTTCTCTCCTACACAGAGAGCAAAAGCAATCTATCAGTGGCAGAAATTGTGGGTTTTTTAATCCCTGCTCTAGGCTATTCAGACTTCAGTGAGACAGAAATAAACATTAACACAGTTTTCTGCTCAGTTTTGGCCTTCTGTGCAGTCTCTCCATTACAGTTACTACAGAAAGCTTGGAAATGGAAAACTTTTTCCTCCCTCATCAATGTTCCTCATTTCTAGGTTTGCTAGATGACTCAATCTAATAACAAGCAACCTCTTCAAAGCTGCATCGGGTCTATGGTTGATACTTTAGAATTCTGCAGGAATATTTACCATATGGATATGGTTATAAACATCTGTAAGTCCATCTTTTACTATCAGATCTTCCAGTTTTACTCCTCCATAAGGCGTTGATCCTCTGCTCATCGTATAGGGAACATTAGACATGCTCTCCATTCCACCAGCAACCATTACATCCTGCTCAAACAAAACAAGTAAAAATTATTAATAATGCAGTATGTTCCATACAACTTCTTCTGGGAACAAATACTAACAAAAGCTTAAGAGTGGACACTTCATATTTCCGAGGAGTCTTAGAGAAAAAGGAAAAAAAAAACTTTTTGCATTTAAAAAGCAAACAGCAGGGACAACAGCTGAAGAGAGCTAATCCATGCTGACAGAACAACTGGACTTTTATCTGGAATGTAACTTTAGAAAGCTGCAAGAGCCACGTTGGTCTCTTGTGCTTTTACTTCAAAAGCTTCCAAGATCAGATTGTAAGTTTTAAACAGTTTATTTTTCCTCTAAATTTCTCATTTTTGTTCTTCATTAGCATCTCCATATGCCTATGGAACAAGCAGCAGCCAGAATTTAAGAGACCAATCAAGAGACAGAAGTTTAGCAGTACCCCCAGTTTTATATAACATTGCTACATCTCGCTGTGTAAAGAGATGACTTTATTATAAGGTTTTATCTTCTGAAAATGCCAGCAAAAAAGGTGACTTTAATAAAGATCACTGAACTTGAATTAAGCTGAATCATTGTGGGCATTTATAAATTAGTATACTTTCCAAGCTGAGAGAGAACAAACAAAACCCACAAACAGCTATGAGGACCATAAGCATACCTACTGTTCATCAGGCTATAACCCGTAAAACCCCTCGCATCTCAGGGTGTGAAGAATAGACTCAGCTGTGATTAATGGCATTTTTGAGATATGGATAATTGCAAGAAAAATGCAAGCCCAGCAGCATTAGTCTTTGAGAGTTCAGTATTGCTGCTGATATAACTACAAAAGATATTTTACATCGTAAGAGTAATAATTAGGTCTTTAAATTGAGACTCAGAAAAAGAATGGTTTGGTTCAGAATAGGTTATAAACTAGATCCAGGAACAGCGGCATGAAGGAAGGAAGAAGACAAAGGAGGCTGGAGACAAACTGGAAAGGCAGGTAGATCCGAAAGGCAGCTGAGATACGGGAGCAGCAACAGACCAGAAGAACAGGAGTCCCTGGCATTTTGACTCCATCAAGCAAAAGACTCAGAGATGGAGTTCATACAATCGTTTATGTGGTACTTAATGCGCACCGACTCGAGCCTCTGGGATCCATCACTGACTCACACCACAGACACCTCACAGTTCACAGCCAGGAAAAAAACAAAAAAAAAAGACATTATTTATAGCTCTGAGAGACCACTAACTGGCGGAGTGTCTGCTTTTGCTTAGGCTGGCAGCATAGCAGGTGTGATTAGCTCAGCTGAAAATTCCTGTTCTCTTCAGAGTGCATGGCCTGCATCTGTCAACCAACCACGGGAGTGACCGCCCTAATGAACTCACTGGATGCAAGTTACCAAATCCAGATGTGGCTGCTTCCACAAAGTGCTGGCCCTGATTCAAAGTCCACTGAGAAGACTTCCACTGACTTCAGCAGGCACTGGGTGAAGTGCCTTTCTCTGCTTAGCAAGGCCAAAGCAGTAAGTAGTTGCCTAACTTAGAAAATACTGGTATTTTCACATGGGGGACAGAAAAAAAAAATTACTTTTATTCTTGGTTTAACTATATATATATATATACATATACATATTAGTAAGTGTATTTCTCACTTATAAGCCATTTATTTTGTAAGCCAAAAATATATATTGAACTGACAACATCTTCACTTCAGAGAAAGGATGTTGCCAAATGCTTTAGGTATGGAATTAAAAACAAAATCAAAATGTTTAATTCACATTCACATTTCTCCTACACTGCATAGCATTTAACAGCTTGCTGACGATGATGTATTCTTTCATCCTTCCATTAAGTGATAGAATTTTTCCTATTCACAGAGAATCTCAGAATACAGTTGACAGAGATGAGTAATTCCCCTCCAACAAGCTCTTTAATGAAAATGCTGTTCAGCAACAATAGTTTCAGCTTCTTTGAAAGCAATAAAAAAGCCTAAAACATCCTTACCTTAATGTACTTTGAAACAACACTGCTTTAATATGTGTATTTAATTCATTTAAGTGTGAAAAGTATCTGAAACTCAAGATGAAATCTGTTTCAATAAAAACTAAATTTAGAAAAATTTATTGATTTTTCAAATCAGAAAGGTT
>VXAA01004499.1:202722-220502 GCA_013399115.1 Anseranas semipalmata
AACACAACAAGAGTACATTCCCTTCTTTAATTCTTTTACCATCTTTTCTTACCAATAACATCTATAATATACTAATTCCAAAGTTGCTATTTTCCCACTTTTCAGTCTTTTAGATGATTGAAATCAACCACAGTGTGCTTTCTTCCTTGGCTCGGCAGATGAGATTTGCTTTGACCATGCCCCAGATCAGCAGATCGAAGCAGTGGACTAATGCCACCAACCATTCTCTCTTACTTGTTTCAGATTGCATGTGGGACATGGTGCACAGTATCCAGCTGAAGTTTAGTGATGGAGATCCACTATGGAAACAACTGAAAATGAAAAGCAAGCACCATGCCTATGAATTGTTCGAAGAGATGTTTACATATAAAGCGAAGAAAGAAAGAAAGCCAAGTTCTTAGTTCATCAGAAGAATGAAGCAGGTTTAAAGCCTTTCATATTTAGGTGACTGATTCTACCTAAGCTGTGATCAATTTAAACCGGTAGGAGTTGATCCAGCCAAGCAACTCCTGTGATAATTGGCTTATTTTAGAGAACAACTTCACCTGGAAGACCATGGTTGTGAAAGGCTACATTTTGCCCTGACAGTGGAAAAAAAAAAAAGTTTAGAAATAACGGCAACATGCTATGAAAGCTCTACCTACACTAACTGCCAGTTTGAAAATTAGCACGTGCGCTTAATAGTCACTCAAAAATACTATTTATTCCACACAAATAATTCTAACCTTTGCATATACCAAAAAGCACAAAAGATTAAGTTTGATTGGTGCACTTAAAAGAAAAAAGGAGTTGAAATGTAAGAAAAAATTTTCACATTAAAAGACGGGGACAATCGGGGAAGAAAAGCTATTACAGTAAAAGCAGTCCTTTGGGCAATCAACTGTTCCCACACCACTGTTTGTTTAGTGCAGGATCAGGCACCTGATGGTCCCAACAATCTGGCAATGACACCAGTAATTTTCAGTGACACTCATTTTAAGTAATTTCAGAGGCACATGAACCAAAATACTCAGCAATCCAGTTACATCCTGGTAACTTACACAGAGACATAACCATTTTTAAAATGCCATCAACAGTAAGGCAGGCACCCCAAGCCACTTTTGGCATGGCAAGTGTTGATAAATTTAAATTGCAAGACTTACAGCTCACCTTTATACAGAATTTGGAAGACTAAAATAGCTCTATGTATATCCTTAAATACTTGAAAATCATAACAAGAAAGGAACTGTAAGTCTTTAGTCCCCCCCTCCCCCCCCTTTTTTTTAAACTTACTCTGATCACAGGAGACTTTGGGACTTGGAATCAGGCAAATTTCATATAACGGTATTTTTCAGGAGCAGTACCTGAACAAGACTTAAAAAAAAACTTGCAGGGGAAAGAGACCAAAATATCTTGCTAAAAAAGAATAGTCTTTTATATTACATTTTTATTTTGCAAGAAAATAAATTATACAACTTAAAAAATAAAATTCAAAAATTAAGCAGTACATCAAAATAGTTCAGCTGGACTGCCATACAGAAACTACCACCATTCAAAATTGTACAGCATTATTATCTTGGTAGTGGCACACATTCAAAATTGTAAATACCATACGTAGATAGATATTACAACTCAGGAACTCAAGTTTGCTCAACACTCCAGACTACATATAGTGTATATGACAGGAAAGCTTTCATGTATTGTTTATTTCACAAATATGACCTCAAAGAATTACAAAGATAGCATCCCAGTCATTTAGATGAAAATAGAAAACAGTTTGAGTTTAAGATAGCAAATCTTTCTGTAAAACTATCAAATCTTTTTGCCAATTGTATTTTTAAAATTTGCACTTTACAGGACAATGGCATCCCAATGCAAATAAATGCAACATGTGAACATTCAAAACATTTATATCAAGTTTAAAAAGGTGAAAACAAGAAAGTCATTTTCTTTTGGAAATGTAATTGCAATACAGTCATAACAAATGAAAGATGAACAAAAATAGGAGCTAAGGACACCAACTGTGGAAAGAGGAAAATGGAAGACTTCAGAATTGAAACTGAGATCCTCATCACGTTGTTGGGACAGAGAGAGTTTTAACAGTATTTTTTAATTAAACCCATTAAGAGTGATTTTTCCCCCCCTCTTCTACAACAGATTTTTTTCCATAGCTATTCACCGTGGCAGTGCGTGTGGCAACATGCTTTTCAGATGCAGCACCTCTTTAAGCAAGGTCTTTGGACATGTAAATTCATAGCTAAAAATTGCAGCCTTAAAAGTGCGTTGTTGCCATATTGCAAGTGAAGAATAGTTCATTTTCATTCAGATCTGAACTCTACCCTCCCCAAAAGAACAGTTTACCCCAGGTATCTCCCTGTGCCCCAGGTGATACTAGTTTTAAGTGCATATTGGTGAAAGTGACCTGATGAAGGATGCTAAATGTGATTCTGCATCTTTAACAAATTTGCTGGTGTGATTCTCAGATTTAATAAAAACAAAAACATCCATTTTCGGTATATATTTGAAGAAAAATGACCATGTCATAGGCACATTACCAATTATATTTCCACATCCCAGATGTTGAGAAGTATATAGATAACACTTAGGTTATACTATTTCATATTTATTAGTTGAGGGAAAACGTAGCTCATTATCTTTCAGCAACCTGTCGCTTTCTGCATACGCTCCAACTTCCTGAACAGTTGTATCTGAGATGCAGCCTCTTAACTTCTCTCTCAAAACTAAACCAATGCCTTCAGATTTAGCATCACCCCCTTTGCAGCTCCTTCTGCGTGACAATTTCATACCTGTTCTTCAATGGTTAATGGCTGTCATTTCTTATGTTGAAAAGAGAGTGCTCAGACTGTCATGTTTTAGAGCTCTGGGTTGTCTGTTTCCCTCCAACAATCCCAAGTGAGCATTTATTAGTTGTAATTTAAATTACAAATACTGAAAGCCTTGTAGCACTAAGTTTTTATTAGAATTTTGTTTTCTAATATTCAAATAGTTTTAGTGGTTAACTACACAGAGCACCACTTCCTTTTGATTCTGAATAGCAATACCATAGGGAAATATAAAAGATGCAATAGTTTTAAACAGCATCTACTTTTGAGTATCAGTAAAAGCATATCGCATAAGCGGTGGGATTTCAATCAGCTGCAATTTGCCAGGTCTTGATTTCTCTCCATCTCTTCTTGTTCATGAAACCCTCACTATTGCAAATTTCTTAGTCAAACAGATGTCCAAGTACACACTGTTCTCAGGCAGTCACATTGGCATTTACATTAATAACGGAGCATATAGCCTGTTTACGGGGGCAAACAGCCATTCTTGTAGTGAGTTTGCTTTTAAACCACTCTTATTTTATCCTTTACTGCAACCATGTAAAATAAATCTCCTCCTCTAACTTACTGGAAGGTTTTCCTTTTTGACTAAAGTTAGTTATATCCTCTACCCCCTTTCAATCATGAGAGCAGACAAGACCTTTAGATGTTGTACTTGAACTGGTTAAAAAAAAAAAAAAATCACACACTTGCAATTTATATAAGAATATTCATACAGAACTGAGTAAAGCTCAACTTACCTTTTGTCCCAAGACAGGCACTCTGCTCCAGTGATTCGTATTATCAGTCCAGTACATGCTGGGACATTTCAGAGTAGCAGAGAGGCAGGCATTGCCAAACAACTACTTAAGATGATTGAAAATAGAAGAGGTAACATTACAAAGTTGAAATTCCTGATGTGTATTTGGCACTCTCTCTCTGCATACACTAAACAAGGTATTTTTCCTTAGCTTTTTTTTTTTATTTTACACCATTTTTACTAGAATTGTATTTCCCATCCTGCCAGTTTCAAAATACAAAGCAGAAGGTTTGTTTTTCATATAAAGATGTTGACTGTCAAGGAACGAAACAGTCAAATTTCATTTTGTGTGTGTGTGTGTGTGCGCGCGCGTGCGCAAGGTTAGAGTTACCAATGAGGAATTAATACAGGGATCTTCAAGTGTTATTTTCTTTCTGGGGGATTTGTGCATCAATTACTCTTTAATGCATTCAGATATATGTAGTCATACTTAAAAGTTTGGAATACAAATATTAAATGTACAAGGAAATACACTTAATATTTCTGTTCACTATAACAGACCCACCCATGAAAACTGTTTTTAGAGTGAAGTATCATTCAAGAAAGCTTCACCTTCTCAAAAAGGATTGTACCAAATCATCTGTCCAAATAAAGTAACAAATAATGTATATCCGCAATCTTTACAGCAATTTAGAAACAATGATCTCTTGCTTAAGGAAAAATATCACCCATGAGTTGGAATTACTTTTGTGTCACTTGTGTGTCAAATATTAAAATCCAGTTACTAGATTGAAGCACTGCTCTAGCCAACAGATTTTAACTGTAACAAATACATATCAGTTTGTGAGGCATGTGTGTCTCTCAAATGTTATTACACAAAAAGGATCAAAGGTGGACAGTACATTACTCTGTTGATCCAAAACACAAAAGTGAAAGTGCTACTTCTAGTCCTAATCGCATTAAAAAAAAAAAAACCAACAAAAACCAAAACAAAACTAATAGCAGTTCCTCAGTGCATGAATATTTGAATATTTTTTCCTTGTGCAAGTACTGGTCATCTAAAAACCCAAACCTGTATTCCTCCTGGTGGGTGTAAATCAAATCTAGTTTTAAAAGTTCACAATGGGCTCTTCATGAATGCAAGTTTCCCACAAAACAGCATGCTGTTAAAAGTGTGCAACATGAAGGGAATGCCATCATGCTAGCTGAATGAGATTGGCAAAATATAGTCCTCTTTAAGGTAAGGCAGGGATTTTAATACGTAATGAAAGTCAAAACAAGTCCTTCTGCAGCACAAACTGTTGCAGCTGTCTGTCCAAGCACCCTTCCATTTATGTTTTCAGCATCTCAGAGTCCTCAAATTATGCCATATATATGAAGGTGTTGATATCCGACTCATCTCTTCTGATATATTTGTGCTCTATAAGCCATTCAATTTGCTCTTTTATCATTTTCTTTTGTGGCAAGAACATGTTTTTCAATATTTCTACCAGTTCAGTCTGAAGCTGGGCATTAGTAATTTTCTTCCGCATTTTCATTATTTGGATGATAGCCTCCTGGTGGGGGACAAGAGAAAAAACTTTGTTTGAAATGTCTGGTGAAAGTGACAAAGTGAACACAGCATTAATAGTGGACTCTTGGTAAGGCAAGACAGACAAGAAATTTATATTCTTCCTCAAAAATCAAATATAAAAATTATTTTGCCATTGTAAATACTGCACTTAAGATATGCCCCAATTAAAACAAGGCACGGCCAACATCTGCTCTTGCTTATATATTTCTAAAATGAGGGCCAAATCTTAACCCACTTGAAAAGAGAGACACTCTAAATACAGTGTTTCACCTTTGTGAATTACAAACAGTTGCGCAAGTAGGCTATCATGATTAGACTTTAAACACCAGAATAAAACAGTATAAAGATCTCCTGGAAGTTTCTATTCCCCCAGTCTTATAAGAAGAAACAAAGTAAAATAAAATCAAGAATGCTGAAAAAAACATAAGACTTTTTATTTGCAAGGTCAGACCACAGAGTTCATTACCTTCTAAGCTGTGGCCAAGAGCTTGAGAAAACTCAAACCAAAGGAAACAGTACACAAAAGGCTCGTTTAGGATACGTTAAAAACGTGTTTGGAGTCATAAATCCATGAAGCATCTGGCTTTGAATTTGCCGGTAATCATGTACTAAGTGTAAGTCACATTCTACTGCTATATTTCTTAGCCTAAGTAGACACCAAACTGACTTTACAAAGAAGTTGACAAAGTAACAGAATGAAGCACTGGCAAGATGCACGAGAAATATGACAACTCCAGTCAAAGGTGAATCTAGAGTTACTTTTCATATCTAGAGTGTTAGTCGCTAAAACCTAATGTTCATTCACCTGCCCTTCATTCTCTGAGCAGAAGTCACCATTTCCAGGGTGACTTGAGATACACCTTGCGAATACCTTGTGAAATGCAAGTTTAGTGTCAAACTGACATTCGCAACATCTTATTTGATAAACACAACTAGGCATTAATCCTCTAGCTGAAAGAATGTCCAGGATGTTAAGTCACAGGTGACACAGTTTACAACTTGGCTGGCTTGGAGTCTAATCTGACTGATCAGAAGAAACCTGCAATTTGGATGTAAAATGGGATTTTGAGACTCCATTGCAAGTAATGATTGGATGCCCCCCCAAATCAGTTGCTGAGAATTGTCAGCTCAAAAGGTTTGACATGATACCTGACTGAGAAAGGACAAAAGATGCAGTTACAAACTTTCCCCCTGAAGAGGTCTCTCAAAAAGCAGAACTGCTATCACGAAAGTGTGATCCCATCCCTGAGATTATTCTACTCTCTTCACACAAAGTAGTCAAAGAGATCTGAATACACTCTCCATGTTGGTGGCTTAAGTAAGACAGCTTTACCCCACCACTACACAGTTACGCCTTCACTACTTGCTTAATAGCTGTTCTGTCCTGTTTAGTACTATAAATCTGTTACATTGGAACAGGAGGCTGATAACTACAAGTACACAAACACACACACAAAAGCTGCTATTCACAAAGTATCAAAACCATATAGCACAAGTAAGTGCTAGTGGGACTCAAAAGCATCCATCATTTCATACATCAACATTCAAATGTGGACAATATGCAGCAGTGATAATACAAGAAAAGAAATAAGGTAATTTTACATTCCTCTGACATTTACTTACCTGGGTTCGTAATATTCTTAGCTGGACTATTCCTTCATTTTCCTCTTCTCGCATTCTCTCTGTAGTAAGTTGCAATCGACCAATCAAATTTATCTTGCCCCTTTTCTGAACTTTAGCGTTTTTTCTGAAAGAGTTGTATCGTATAAAAATAAGGCAAAAATACATTTTCAGGTAAGGAATTCCTATTAAACTTAAATTACAGCACCAAGGAGTACTATCATATATCAGATATTTATAGGCTATTAGCATTGCAGGAGTGAGATAGCCGGCTGACAAATCAAAATTCAGTGCCAATTCTTCCATGTAAAAAAAAAAAAAACAAAAAACAAACAAACAAAAAAAACTAACACGAATATACTAGCATTACAAACAAAAAAATCAGCTGAAACTGACAGTGTCCAAAATCGAAAAGTTACCAGCACTATTTTAAAGAATAGATTTCCAGAGAAATATATTTCAGTTTAATTATATAAAACTAGGGTTCTTCAAAGGAGTTTTTCCAACAGAGTTCAGGAAACGTGACTAGTTCATTTTTCATCACAAGAACGGTCTGTATAGCATTAAAAGAAAAAAAAAAAAAGAGAGGGAAAAGCAGACCATAACAAACATAGCAAAAACCCCTTGGCATTCTTCAGTGGTCACCCCCAAAATTTCTGTGCAGCCTGTCTCTTCTGTGATGTACTTGCATCATTTCCCAAAGCTTGTGATCCTGATGACACAAACCAACCACCATGGCCCTGGGCAAGAAACTAAGCCGCAGGAGCAGCAGATTTGGCACCCTCCTCTCTCTCTCTCTCCCCACAGATCCAGATGTCCAGCTGATACTGAGAATGAGGACCAGAATCTAAAGTTACTAGCAAGGAGCCAGTTCTAATCATAGTTATTGACAATAAAGAGAGGCAAAAATCAACATAAAACAGGCTGTATATACCATTTCGATACTCTCTCTATACTACTGTATGCTCTAAAGGATTTCAAAGCACCAGTAAAAGAGCACTGCACTTCTCACTGAAATGAAGACTCTCTGATGGAAGTCACACCAAAAAGCCTGGCTTTTGACAGCGTACCATAATATTAAGCAGTTTCATTTCCTTTAACTTAAAACTCTGCTTTTGAAACTGGGGGCGGGGGGGAGTATCAATGCACCACTATTCTGCTTACATGCTGTTCTTCCTATATGAAATCTCATGGGCTTATTAGTAACAGGAAGATAGCAGGGCCTCAAATTTTACACCTCATCCCTAGGTGTTTAAGAAATTTAACTTCACAAAAATCAGGACCATACAAACACTTGTCTGAAGGAGCCACTGGAGGTCATCCGGTTCAACCGCCTATTTGAAGTGTGGCTATCACTAAAACTGAAGTGAGAATAGGACAGCAAAGCCTGAGTCTAGCTGAATCTTGAGAACTTCCAAAGATGAAGGTTAAGGTGAATTCCTTTAATTATAAAATAGCACATTGTTATTTTCATTTTCAAACATCATCTTACATTAAACTGAACTCCTGGTTCACCGAGAAGAGGGTTCCTTCTGTAAAGTCTTTGGGTGAATTGACTTGAGGTTCATACAATAAAACCTGACGTTTCAGCTTTGGAAATGCTACAAGAGACTACAGAGAAAAAGGGGGGAAAAAGAATGAAAATAAAACACCAGACTTCTAAATGGAAACAACTACTATTTAAGAACATTGTTCACCGCTGTGCAGACTGTAGTGGAGGAACCATGTAGCCTTGTTTGGAGCTGCTAGAGGGCAACACGAAGATACTAGTGAAACCAGAAAGGGGACATAGTTTACCCAGTCTCTTTCTGAAATGAGTTAGCATAAGTAAAATAATACAAAGAAGTAAAATGCACAAACTCACGGCTACAGAAGCAGCTTGTGGTGTTAAGTCTGATTTACATGATTTCTCTTTTTATTTGAGCTTAATTATTAAAAATCTGATAGAGCAAACACTGAAGTTATTTTTAAGCAACATACATTTATGAAGTGATAGTGAGTTCCTAGAATTAAACCAGTCCCACTCCACAAACCACAATCGTAACTGTGTGCTTTAAGCAGTATATGGTCAGAAAGATCTTGCTGTTTCCAAAAGTTTAAATTATGTAATTCTGAGAATAGAGAACATGTTAATGTAAAGGCTGTGTGTGCTCAACAGCAGTGCAAGGAGCCAGCATTACAACAGATTAATTAGCAAGAAAGGCGCTCGCATTTCAGTTTCAAAGTGTTATCTGATAGTGCTTTAAGAATACTTATCCAGTACTTCAGAGTACAAAAATCAGGAAGGAATCTGTTTCAAGAGAAAGGGAAATACCCATAAAGTCCTCCTAAGTTCTGCATCAGGGAGTTCAGTTGCCAGTTTAAGATTTTCAAAGCTGATCTTCTCTCTGGGTCTTTGGTTCCATGCAAACAGCACAGCTAGCTGAAATGTTGTTACCTCCAAGTCATACTGGCCAACCTCATTCTTAAATGTTATCTGCCAACAGAATGACAATTTTGCTTATAAGCCTTTCTGGATAACAAGCTTTCTTGCTACTATAAACACACAGAACATACAGTCATTGAGACTGAAGCAACAAAAACTGTACACATACAATTCCATTCGACATGAGGTGGTGCCAGTGTAGTTTTCTACCACTGTGATTCTTTTTATAAAATTCTTCAACTTCTGGGATAAGATCTTCTAATTCCGTGGGCAGCGAGACAAATACTTTTTCAGAACTGCGGGACCAGGCGCCAGCATTTAAAATTTTAATATTCACAGAGTCAGCTGTAAGACAATACTGGATTATATGATCTGCAGGTATAACAGACAGACAAACAGAATGCATTTTTGTCTACTCTAAATACAATTATGAAGGAGTAAATTTTCAGAAAGTAGCAGGGTGTCTGTCTATTAAAACATTAATGTATTCTATTTATGGACCATTGACTTTCTGCCAGCAATACTGACTGAAACCTCTGCTTTTTGGCTTGCCTCTGCAGAGCTCCTTACGCACTGATGCAGCTTTAGAGCTGATGTTTGTAAGCACTACTCAAGGGTTTTCAGCAGTGGCAAGTCCAAACCTGGATGTTCCCCAGCCTCTCTCCCATCAGTGAAATTTAATCTCAGAAACATCATTTGAATTCTTAACAGCGTGCATTCATCTTTCCTGCCAGCAGGTAAAGAAGAGCACAGCATGAAGCACTCATGAGGAATGATGAGGACATAAAAGAAGGGGGTAGTTAAGGCATTCAGCTGGTTGAAACCAATTCAAGTCCTGCTTGGAATTTAGCTACAACTAGCTAGGGAGTCTATACCTACAAGATTGCTAATAATGAAAAAACACAGTAACTTCCAGAATGATATAGCTCAAGTGTTAACTGTAAGAGAAAGCAGAGTCTACACAGAGTACAGACACTCCAATCTAGGGGATAGCAGTGCCCCAAAGATTATGTTCAACCTGCAGTTGATGTAACTTTTAACTCAGGATTCAACAGAATTATTTTTCCACAAGAGAAATTAAAAACAGCAAATCATTTGAAAAGCAATACCTGGTAAAGCAAGTTTATTATTTTTGTGCATTTCTTTGAAGGCCTGGTTCAAGTCTTCAGATACTTTGATATCTTGGAACATTCTAGCCAACTTGTTTACATAGTCTGCTGGCATACCTACTTCCTGTATAAACAAACACAACACTAAACTATGACATAGACCACTAAGAACAAAAAGCTACATTTTTGAAATAATAAACTCAAAAAAAATGAAGAGCAGTAAAGGGCACTGACAGCATCACCTTATTACAACAAACAGCAGTGCAATATAACGTTTTTTTTTGCATGGCTCACAAGTAGTCACCCTTTAAGGGCATAGGATGATTCTTTTAAAGAAATCCAGGTGCTTAAGAATATATGCATGCATTAAGGAATCGATTAGTTAAGGCATGCAAATAATATTTTAATTTACATAGAATTTCACAATTAGACCACCAGCCTCAAATTATTTACATACCTAAACAAGTACATGGCATTTTGCTCATTTGCATAGGGAAAATATGAAGCCTACAGATAATCGTATGTGAAATATTTTAAAATCTATCATTTTCACTATTAGGATCAACATTTCTCTTAGAAAAAAAAGCTAAACCCGTTTACTTTCACAAAGTATCATAAGAAAACAGGAGCATAAGATGACCTAAGTGGCCCACGATTTAAAACAGAACTCACCTAAGAAAGAAGGGTATCTAAGTTTAAGAGTGGGAATTAATACAAGCAACAGCAACAACCAAATAAAGAAAGATGTCAGGCTACTTACTCTGAGCCACTCCACCATATTCTCCTCAATTTCACTATCAGCTGATATATCTAATATCAGGCGTCTTGTTAAGTGAGCTTTGTGGTATCGCATGAAAACATCTTTATTCTGTACATATTTAAGTACCAAAAGCTGTCAAAAAAAAAATATTTTAATATACTTATTTGCACTGTCAATCAGACAAGTCTTTAAATGCCCATCTAATGCAACTGTAGACTAAGAAGTAGAAGAAGGCTGCTCGAGATTGCCTTACCTGTGCTATACTGTATCACAGCCACCAGCTATGAATCTTTTATAACATCACACCTCCAATTTCTTTATTTGTCAACCATCAAGGAACTTCTCTTAAATCAGAGAAGACATTAACAACTGGCATGAAAAAGTATCCTGTATTATTTTATTTTTAGTATTTGCTACCTTAACACTACAGTTTGACATAGGCAATAATTTAGCACATTGAATTTTGTGAACTGACAACAGAGACATGAAACACTGCATGGTTAACAAGATATAAACACACAGACTTCACGATATAATAAACTCCTTTCCCAGCTGTTACACTTTGCATAACTTTTTGAAGATCAAGACCTCTACCCACATAAGGAAATAAAACAAGCAAATTAATTCTCCAGACTAATCAAGTAGAAGAAAGCAAGAACGTACCACTTCTTTAAGCTTTGCCTCAATTTCTTCAGAGGTTAGTTTTTTGCTTAGTGGTGTTTTTCTTAGCAACATGTCACAGTAATTAGCAAGAAGCTCAGGGCATTTGGATTCAGGCTGTGTTTTCAATCCAACACTAAACAAAAGAACAACAACATATCTTCAAACTGAAGAGAATCCTGCTATTCTTGAGTAGTTCCACTGTTAACAAGACAGACCACTCTTTCCTGATCCCCTTGGCCGGGGTCCTAGTGGAGAATTCATACCCTTGTTACACTAATGAAAAATTAAGGACAACTCCCTTTTCTTCTTGGAAGAATAAATACTTCTTAAGTATTTAAATAATAAATAAATACATCTTCAGACAGCTTCTACAGCTTGATCATTCCAACTGCTTTTAATTTTAGAACTCTAACAATGTATGATTACATTCAAACTGTAGTTTTAAACAACTAAATACTGTATGGCAGCGTTCCAGTAAAGAATTAACAAATATCATAGTGAAATGTTTCACTCATCTTGTCAGTATGGTCTCTTGACAAGTCTCAAGAACAACTTCCTGTACTGCATTTCTCAGAAGGCAAAACCCGACACACATATCACGTAGTAACATAAAATTATTTTATAACAGGCAGAAACAGCAGGCTAACAGCTGGGAGATTGAAAACAGATTAAAGTTGAACAAGAAGATGCTACAGTAGACAGACTGCGGTTCTTCAAAAGGCCTGCAAGCACAAAGTTGCGTTCTGACTGTTGACTGAAAGAGTGTCAATGACCAATCCTATCCCTGGATTCAGGAGGCACCAGCTTGATTGCTAGTCTCAAATTGCTAGGGACAGCACTCTGTAAAAGATTCTCTAGGAGAAATAAAGGCAATGAGCAAGATTATGGGTAAGATGCTGTGGGGATGCTCAGGAATCCAGTGCTCTTGCTCATTCTCTCACCCTTGCTTATCACCTAGAGTAGATGGGTGCTAAAACTCTTCAGACAACTCATCCTTTTTAGTTCATGCAGCTGCTTGCAGGCTCGTGTCTGCTGCTTAAGACCACCTGCGGTAAAAGCGTATCACTAATCTTTTGGTTATTACAATACAGAGCCCTTATTTAATCAATGTGTTCTGACGTATTTCTGAACAGCAGTCTTCAAGATTCTGACAACACAAGAAAATTACCAAATTCCATATTCTTAGGCTGAACTTAATGGCACAAATTAAATAGGATGAAGTTTAATTTAATTAAAACATACTATATATGGGGGCAACTCGAAGGAGCTTGGGAGGAAGAATGCTGAACAGAAGACCATTGCCACTGTGGTGGTCTTTAAGAGATCACTAGGCAGGTTTAGTTTTTAGGAGTGAAAAGCAGTTTTAATGAGGTATTGATTTGCATATTCCCATGGGAAATTTAAACATTAGCAGAGACATAAAAAACTCCTCTACCTTGCTACATCTGTACAAAATATGCAAAGCAGGGATCCAGTCCTTTGTGAAGGTGTTCCTCCAGTAACAAAAACAGCAAGGCTAGTCCCGATCCAGGCTTACCAGTAGTCCAAAAGCAAACAGTGTAAGAACCGTGTCATCTAGACATGGTCCTGGGCAAGCTGCTGCTCTGTGTGTCCCAGCCAGAGCAGGGGGTTTGGACCAGCTGACCTCCATGTCCTTTTCAACCTCAACTATTCTGTGATGCTGTGAACAAAAATACTGAACACCCACCATCTACACCCACCCCCCCCAGTTCACAGGTGCTAAATTAAACTATAATTGTTAGAGTTCATTATTATGTCTTTCCCCCAGGAAAAAGATAAACTAGGAACTTTTAAGTAAATTAAATTGATGACTACCTATCCTGAAAAAAAAGTCATCTGATAAACTGGAAATAAGAAAAATACATGTTTTACCCATACCAATAAGAGTGTACAGAATCATTTCAACTGGTATGATTGTCTTGTGAGAAAGCAGTCTTACTTTATGGCTCTTAGAGAACTTAGATTGGCTTGCCACAGAATGCACATAATTTTGTGCATCATGTTAGTATTCCATAAAATGGAGGGCGCACTCAGTTTCTAACAGAATCCGAGCAAACAAATTAAAGCACCTCTGAAACTCATGTTGACTTTTTTTTTTTTTAAATAAATGATCTCTAAGCAAGAAACTATAAGAATGGAGTAACTCCTGCCCTAACTAACATGAGATTAATCTCAATCCATGTCTCCTGTTGTCTGGCTTTTCCCAGGTAGGCACTGCTTCTTTCAGTCTTCTGCTTGCTTTCTTTTATCTACTGTGCTCATGTTTTAAAAAAAGGTGTAGAAATTGGAGATGTGCACCCTTCAGCTAATTTCAACATGATTGGACAAACTAGTTTAGAAGTTAATGGAAAGGGAAGCTGGCAACCCAGCTATATAAGTTTTGTTTCTGCAGTAAGACAGACTACAAACTATACATAAGCAATCCCAACCATATAATTATATAGAGATTCCTACACAAGTGGCACACCACATGTTAAATGTTAACATCAATTGACTGACTTCTACCTCCTCTGTGCTGAGTAGCTACCGTAAGGACACTTTTTCCTCTCGAGTGAAGAATCACACTGGTCAGCTTAACCTTCTGCTGAAAGTTGTTTAAACTAACCTGGTTAACCCTGCACTGAAACAAAAATGGAACACCCACACAGGTCACACACAGCTGGCTCCAGAGGAGGTGGCTGCTGGATGGTCACATCTTAACTAGGCATCGCTCTTCACAAAGATTACAGCCTCAGTTTTCCCCACGACTTTTACTGAAGTTTGGGCAGGTACGTAGCTCAGTTTTTTGGAAGCAATAATCCAGGAAAGTGTTATTAAATTCAACTAACAAATTGACTCATTACTCTATTACAAAACAATAGATCCATAATTACTACAAATAAAGCTGAGTTTAAATAAACTGCTATTCACTGATCTGCCTCCATGTGAAGAGCATCTTAACAGTTTGATAATCAATCTGAAATTCCACAACAGAAAGAACACAAAGCGCTTTTAAATGCAGCATTACCTCTTAAAGACATTTAAGAAGAGAAACTCAGTCTTTAACAATTTAAAAACCGTGACTCACGTGAAAGTTTATATGGCTTACCCCTTTTGCTTCAATGGCAATTCAAGTTTAAATATTGTAGCATCATTCACAACTGCTTTGTATGCCTAAGATAAATAATTACAGATCATTAGCACTTTACTCAATTTCCCTCTTTAATATATGAATCACAAAGATTTTATCTCCCTTTCTAGATTACTGCAAGAAGAAATTCATCTAATTCTTTTATTAGTTCAAAGTTTACAGATTTGATTTTTGATATGAGAGTTCAAATCCTATGATTCAGTTTTCCATTAACTGATGTTTTACATTTTCCTCTTTTCTGTTAACACACTACTGTCACCAACAACTTAGGAACGGACTGCATGGAATGGGTTGCATATCTGAAGACATGGGACTAATATAGTATTATACCCAAATACATAGTAAATTCTAAACATATCACTGAATCAGACATTAAAACTTAAGGCTTTAAAACTTAAAGCTCAACACAAAGATCGTCTTCTGATCTACAACATTACAAAGCTACGCACAAATGCAACTTTATGTGTTATTACAATACAATTAAAAACTACTCAATTGCTCATCTTTCATCAGTGTTTTAGTGCACATGTTTACCAGAACAAGAGCAACTTCTAGATTTAGCAATGGATTTGAGAGACATCATAATAGGATTTTCAACAATTCTTGAAAAGCTGAAAACAAGTCATCAGTAGAAACACATACCTTGTCTCTTGCAGTAAGAAATCTTGGATCATCTTGAAAAGCTTCTTTAACCAACTTACTAAATCGATTAAATAGCGTAAGCAATTGCTCTACATACTTTTCAGAATCCTAAAGTAAAAGAGGCAAAAATCAAACAAAAAAATAGGCCCCTGAGAAGCCAGTGTGAGCTTACATACAATTCTCTAATCTGTAATAATGTAGTATCCTCGAACCTACATGACTATGAGCGATCATTTTATTTTTATTCCCTGTACTGAAAAGACTTTTACAACATGTAAGCCTCAACACAGGTTTTCAGAATAGTATTTCCTATATACAAAAATAAATATAGAGAGAACATATATAACTTTAAAATATTGCATAATAACTTGCAAACGAAAAAAGGCTTTCAAGGACAAACAAAAGGCACATCCTAATTTCTGCAAATACTCAGGCCTCCTAGACTCAAAGAAAAAGATGATAAAAAAGCTGAAAAAGAATGGTGGAAAACAATGCTTTTTAAATTTCCACACTGAACAACCACTCTTAGATCAGTGGTTGAAAGTAAATTTCAAATTTCATCAGGAAGTTAGGACTTCGAGAAAACTGATTATGCCTTTTTAATCCCAGCATATAAGTATCCTCTGCACCTTTTCTTTACTACAAATTGGATTCATGTTTTAAAGCAATAACTGAATATGTAAGTCATTCAAAAATCATTCTAAGGACATTGCAAATTTCGATAGAGTGAAAGATTTATGTTTAAACAAAAAATTTTCCAAAATTATTTCAACTCACATTTGTATGTCCTAAAATTAGTGCTTTTAACTTTTTTTCCCCCATTTATTTTGAAACAATACACTTACAGTAGTAATAGTTTCAGCAGCTGCTACCATATCTGCAAGTCCAGCACTAACAATGTGTTCTTCCAAGTCTTTTAGCATGGGCTCTATCCCATTTGGAACTTTATCCATCAGTGAAAACATTAAATGCAACTCTGAAAGATACAAATACTGATAAAGCCACCAGTCAAAGATCTGTTTAAAAAAAAAAAAAACATACACAAAACCAAAACACAAATGTGCTGCATTTCTACTAAGGATTATCTCAAGTGAGACACTGAATATGTAACGAACAGATAATCCAATTCATCACTTAGAAGGAAAAATGTTTTGAAGACTGTATTAGTTCCGAACCCACAAAGATATTCTTCTGAAGGCAAAAAGAAATATCTATTGTAATGTAATACTTGCTTACACATCTAATATCACAAACTTGAATAAAAAACCCTGGAGTCAATGGCAATTTAGATTAAATCCAGGTTCTCAGTATAACTGAGTTAAAATCCCTGGCAAAAATGGATCTTTTTCAGTTGGAAGCCTACTAGAGTTTGTGTAGGAAATCATATGGACTCAAGATTTTTCTTTCAAAACTAAAGCCAAACAGAGCTCTCTCTGTGCATCTTCTAATATCATCTACAATGTCTTAATTAAAACCATGCCAAATTCTAAAGTAACTATAAGTGATCACGGTAAATAGCATTTTCCTTTCTTTTTCCCCAAGAATTTAGTTCTTCTGAAAGTTACCAGTTCAAAAAACTTTAAAAACCGATACAGTGTATTTGTCTACTTCTTGTGAAGTTATTTTAACATTACTAAAAAAAAAAGAGCATTGAAACATCAATAATCACTTCACAAAGCTGGCCACAATGAAACACCTGGGTTAAGACCACCAGATCATTTTAGAGAGACCACAGAGATTTGGACTAAATATAGCCAAGTTCTCTACTTAAAGAAGTAGAACAAACTGATCATGGGCTCTGATTCTTTTCTGGATAGAAAAAAAAAAAAAAAAACAAACACAATAGATTTGCTTAGTTTCTCAATGCCATATCTAATGTGAAAGGGGCCAGAAGGGGGTTTCTACTCTGCAACACGTGCTGCAAGATCCTACCACCACAAAGTGTGAATGTTACCAACTTTTGTATCTCAACAACTGCTGCAGAACCATACAGAAACACAAAAAAAGCCTTTTGGAATGTAACAACACAAATTAAGGAATGAAAACTAACAACCACCTTCAACAAGAACTTGCATTGCAACTAGAGACGACTCATAATGGGCTAAAAGGTGTGATTTCAGAAACCAGAAAAAAATTGAGTCAGAAGTACTCTCAGTGCACTTCAGATGTACTGTAAGTGGTGGCAACACTGTATTACATAGGGTAAATCCAAAAAGCTCAGTCAAGTCAATTTTTATCAGATCTTTTCATCTGACCACGAAATGGTGCACTTTAGG
>VXAA01004500.1:9599-20703 GCA_013399115.1 Anseranas semipalmata
AACTCTACTGGGCAGTCTTAAAAAAAATGTTAAAAAGCTAAAGAAAGAAAAATATGTGGACCATCTCATTTGTAACATCTCTGTCTTGGAACTACTACTGACGATGACATTAACAAATATTCATAATTATCATCTTTAAAGGGACCCCTTGTATTATTCAACACTAATGGTGAAAACAATTCCTCCTTCATTCCTGAATTGGTTAAAAATATAACACAACGTAAAATGTGTTTATGAACACTGGGGGGGGATGCAGGGAAAATGCATTGATTCTGGTGCATTGCCTGCAAATGTAACTATGAATTGAATTCATAGTTACCAATGAAAAAAAGTTTGTGAAATTTCTCCCTGATATTTTTTGCAGCTTTTTTTTTTTTCATAAATAAACGCATGCCTCAACCATAATTGATAACTGTTTTTCAATCAGTGTAAGTAAATGAGACGATGTAAATTTACCAGTAGGATAAAGATTATACTTAAATATTGTACTGAATCACAACCCTGAAGTTGTGTTATAACCTCTTAATAAAAATAGTATTTTTTTTTCCTCATAGTAAGCAAATCTGATTTTCTGAATAGACACATTTCCAAGAAGATACTACATTTCAAAACTTTCTTCACATACTTTTATTTGTGTTAAAATGATTAAGTCTAAATTTAAAAAAAGGCTCAGGCTCAGGCAATGTTCATTTTCTTTGCAGGAGAACTATCAAGATCTACAATATTCATTTCCAAACCAGTCTCAGTTATCACCATTAAAGTTTCACAACACAGGGATTCCTCATAGAGAACTTGGCTCTGCCTATGGCTCCTCAGTGATGCCTCACTTTCCCACTGTCTCTCTTAGTCTCAGCCTTTGAAACTTTCTACCCTACACACATCCTTACCTATTGTGCAGGCTATGTTATTGTTACTCATTTCTCTCTTAAGGTATTGGCTTGTGAGCCAAAGACTTGGCAAACAAAAAGCAGGTTGCTAGCTGTTCCCTATAACATGCAGCTTCATGTTATCACTAGTTGCACAACCCTCATTTTTTCACTCTGCCATGCAGTTGTCCAAGGCCAATAGAGAACAACAGTGTTGTGCATGTTGCTTTCAAAATTTTCAAGTTCCTGAGTTCAATGGTTTGATTTTCTTTTTCTTACTGGCTTGCTGGGGAGGGAGGTTTGTCAGGTTGCTTTGGGCATTTAGTTGTTTTTGACAGGACCATGGAACAATCAGTTGTAATTAAAAAAATTGAGTTAGGTGTGTAATAAAACAAATATGTTTACATTACTGGACATTTAGTAAGCAGGATGGCAACAGTTAATTTTAGAATCCTGGTTAACCATTATCTATAAGACTTTCACAGTCATAATAAATAGGGTGCTTGATTTCTCTCCTTCCCCTTGGTAGTTTGAATTTGTGAAAGTGAACAATAAGTAAAATTAAAAGAGTTCAGGACAGATGCAATAGCAGCTTACAAGTAAAATATTTCAAAATCTGCTTAAGAGTACTGTTTTCAAGCCCCACCTGTCTTCTGTCTTCTTTAATTCTGTTTCCCATACCAACTGTGTATAGACCAATTAAAGAAAGAGACAGCTGCTGGTTTTATTTCAAAAGTCTATTAAAATATATTTGAAAAGAATGTGGAATTAACAAAATAGCTTCATTAATGTACAGATCATATTTGCAACTCCAATAAGGGCTCATTAAATGTCTTTTGAAGGGACTTGAGTAGCTGGAGGCAATCACAGTTCAGACAGATGTCTATGACTTTCCTGCTCAGCTGTGTTCTTGTTCTACGTGTCTCAGTCACTCAGTCTTTGCAATGATTTCTTGAAGTGTGATGTCATCTAACTAAACATCTTCCTTACACAGAGTTGCTACGCTTTGTCTGTAGTACGAAGCAAGTTCCTTCTGAAGTTGAGGTTTGTGATAGGATAGGGCAGAGAGTTTCTGAAATAAGAACCAGAAGTATCTTTGGATCCCAAGGGAACTTCTTGGACTTATGTTATACTCAGCTGTGCTCCTTCGCTCTAAAAAATATCCTTTCTATGCCCTAATCAGTAGGATTTCCTGCTATTAATACTGCAGCAGTAATAAACCTGCTGGAACACAGTTGTGGATTTCACAGAGTTGATGCCTTTGTTTTGTTTCCAGTGTAACCTGGACATGTGGTAAGCCAGAACAGAAGAGTTTTGTCTACTTTTCCAGAAGCAAATTCAGATAGATCACTATCACAGAACCCTGGCAAAGAAATTCCAGCAAAGATTTTTCTCCTAGTTTTCAGACAGCAAGAGGATGCCTTTCATTGAAGCAGAAAGTTTCAACACCTTCCTAAAATTAAACACAGTTACGTCAAAACCATAAAAATGAAATGCCTTGTATTATTCTATGCTCATTTTTGAAAACTTTGAAGTAATTTATAAGAAAGATCAGAAGTTACCAGTGCTTCTTTTATTTATTTATTTATTTGTTCGGTTTTGGTAAAATAATTTTAAAATTTCCAATTCCAGGATATGAGTAAAGTCATGTTCCATAAAGTGGTGACATTCTGAGGAAACAGTGATTTTTCCTTTTTAATTACTTAAATTTTATAATTTTGAATAAACATTAATCTTCATTTTATTCTAATAATAGCAACATGATCATATTCAAATGGTTGGAAGACTTTAGCATCTACACTTATCCTGAAAATAATAATCCATCCATGGTAGAAATCCAACTGAAAATATAAGGCTTTAGCCATCTCTGCTCTCCTGTTCCCTACAGCATTTATTCCTAAATGATTCAATTAAAACTCCTGCCTTGTGTTGGTAATCCCCATATCTCCAATTTTCTAAGGGTCTGAAAGAAGGTGGGCATCTAGATTCCACTGAAAATCAGTGGCATAAGGTCCCTAACTCCTTAGTTTTGGTATAGTGTAAACATTCAATTACTAAGAAGCAAACAATGCTATCCTTTTTGACTTTTGTGTGATACACATTTTGGCCTATGGTAAGAGATATTTGGATTTATTGTGCATATGGTGTGTAAATAGGTCTTTTTTCCATGAGTAGAGAGAAATAAACATGATCTTATGCTTGGATAACTGTATTGCTTTATTTATTTATTTATTTATTTATTTTCTCTCTATATAGACCTAACTAAAAGAACAGTTGTTGAAAACATTTGTACTGTTGCACTTAGGGCTTTGGCACTAAATAAGGCTAAATCAACTAAAACAGTATGGTTGCTGGATTAAGGTTTAATCCTTTCCTTGCTCTGGATAGTGTGAAGGGAAGAATGCACGAGGATATAGCTCCGTGTAGGAAGACTCCAGACTTTACCTCACAATTGTTATATTTTTGGCCAAAGCCTTATACTTGTAATACACATTTTAGAATTGGGAGGCATTCTTGCACTGGATTATAACACTGCTTATAACAACTGGGCTAACTTTTTGCTCTTGATTTTCCTGTAAATTAGTACAGTTTTGGTGCCCTTTATTTTTTACTTTTCCAAATGTTTTGAAAGATCTTCTGAGTTTCACAAGCCTTTGAATTGAGCTTAGACACCATTAGAAATAGGTACATTGTATAGCTTTTAGAATTCTTTTTAAGAACCTGTGAGTAAGTGGCCAAAATCATTTGATTTTGTATCTGTACAGGGAGGAGTCCCAGCAGACCAACTACTTCAAGCCCATGATCAGAGAGATAAAGGAAGTTAGACCCCAATATAAGCCATTTATACACGACTGAAGTGTATATGAAAAATGAGACTGGTGGGAGAAAGTAGACTGTTCATAAATGAATAGATAGTCATTTGTTCTGCATCTATAATGCATACTGCAGTATACAACATCTATATACCCTGTGAATCAGAGTGTATATGGTTATGAATCATATTGGCTTGTATAATGCTATGCCCTGCAGATGATTCAGACAGCTACAGAAAACTTACATCAATAAATGCTGAAATAAATACAAGATTCACACTAACTAATACAGGTCAGGATTTCATTCTAAGTATTTACTTAATGTTTACTTTCTTATGGTACCCTCAAAGAACTGCATCCATTGAATTATGTCAATACTACATTGTGTTTTATTTAAGTGCCTGTAAAAAGTAGCTAGAAGAAAGTAATCTAAAAGAATAGGATTTTATAAGGTGTCATCATAGGCTTACATTTTTATACTGAAATCTGTAAAGTCTATAGATTTGCATATTTTTTAAGAAGAAATCAAGACAGTTTCAAATATTCTATTTCATATCTGCATTGCAACAAAAGTTCATGAGTATCTGAATCTAAATTCAGCTATTTTAAGTATTTACATATACAGTAGAATATTTCCATTTCATTAAAAAAAAAAAAAAAGGCAAACTAACTGTGTCTGAAACGAAGACATGCTTTCCTGTCCAGTTACACTAGGTTCCTGTCTAGAAGAATACTGATTGCAAACATGCAGTGTTACTTTCCCAGAACAGTCTCCCAGCATGCACTAATATCTTGTCAGGAACTTCCCAAATCTGTGCTGTCTTTAAATATTTAACAGCTTTCATTAGATTTCACTTCTAAATTGCTTAGTATCTTTTAAACTCACGAATGATTTTATCAATATCACGCAGCAGGGAGCTCCAGAACTTTGCATTTCCAATGGCAAGCCAGTTCTTTCCACTTGTTTTTTAATTTTATACACTCATTTCAATGAATATTTTTTTTGTATCAAAAAGTATCGTAAGCAGCTATTCCCCATTCATGGTTTTAGCCCTTCTTATCATTGTCTTCTGAAAAGAGTGATTTTAGACATTTAACCCTTGTATAGAAAATATTTCATAACTGTGGTTTTTCTTGCTACCTTTTTCTGTACCTTATGTTTCTTTAAAGCAAAACTAATAAAAAACTTCTACAAGATTATTTAGAATTTTCAGATCATTATAAAACATTCTGTACATTTGTAATAAAGAATCTGTGATAAGATTTTTTTTTTCTTAATTTTATATTTGTGCAGTTTTAAAAACATATACTGCAGGGGTGACCTAAACAAAATGGTTAGTTCTTGTTTTTACTACACTTTAAGTGCTGTCGTTATTACTTCTTTCTAATTCACACCGAATGTCTAATGAACATATAGAATATTGCAAAAATTCAGTCAGACTAATTAAATTTTAAAAAGGAAGTCATCAAAAGAGCACTATAAGGGGAAAACAACACCCATCTGCCCTGAAAATATTGCTCATATCATCTGTCAATTCTGAAGTTTTCAGCAGTCTTTCTTTTTAAACTTTCTGTTCCTGTTAACTTGTCAAATACAAATGTATATAACATAGTCAACTTAAAACATTAAATATGTGCATGCACAGATGTATATATTAATTTTAACAAGGTAAATTTATTTTTCCATATATATACATACATATTTTCTTACATACTCCACTATAGATCTATTCCTCCTGTTATTTTAAAAATTTGTGCTGATTTACCACTACATTCTAGTGTTAAGACAACAATGTGCATTTTGGGGCTATAATTTTTCCAAGAAATATCAAAATGGCTCCTGAATTGAGAAAACAATCAGAACTGCAGCAGAATAAGCACTTTCCCAACTTCCAGTAGCCTGAAGACTAAAGGCAGCTTATTTTTCTAAGTATGTATTTTATAAGGTGATCCCATGATAGTTTTTTCTTGAGAAATGAAAGAAAGATAAATTCAGATTGAAAATGGCTTGTTTTTTTGTTTTGTTTTGTTTTGTTTTTAATGGAAATAGGGATGGCAATAAGAAGAAATAAGTTCTGTTTCTGTGACTAAAATATAATGAATAATAGAGCATTTTTGTTTTAGGTTGTGTTTTAGCTGTCTGACTGGATAGGTGGAAAATAGCTGTTCACAGGAAACTTAGACCATTTGCTCAACCCAGAAAAGCTATAAAATATTTCTGAAGTATTGAAACCTTTTAGGCCACCATCATCCTGCAGGAGAACCAAAACAATATCTTATTCAATATTTACTATTCATTTAAAATATAGTTTTCCTAAATTTAGGAGGCAGCTTCTGCTCTTGTGTGTACATACAGAATTTTTTATTAATTAAAAAATGTTCACATAGAGAATGCACTTTAAACTTGGACAATAATAACTGTAAAAGAGCTGGAAGTAAACATCTGCAGTTAACAAATTTCAGGTTATTTGTAATTATTCCCTTTGGAATTTATTAGTCTTGTGTAGGCAAAATAAACAATCCAGTTTAGAGGAGGTAATAGAAGGTCTTCCCCTGATACCTATAAAGACTCCACAGTTCCTGTCTAAGCACTTTAGGAAGGGTTGGGTTTTTAATTCCCTGAAGCCAAATCAGAGCACAATGCCTTGTCGTTGTTTTGGTTTCCAGACTTTTAAATATCCTTTCCAGCTTTCACAATATAAATGTATCTGCAGCTAGAGTTTTTGAAATTCTGGAACTCTCTTCAGTCTAAGATGCTATATAATTTCATATCTCTGAATACAAATAACCAGATACACAACTGAAAATACAGATTCTAGTTAATCCACCTACTATATTTCCTCATGTAAGGAACTCATATGTAAGGATCTCATTCCTCATATAAAAGATTTTCATTGTATTAGTCAATCCTTCATAAAGTACTAAAATAAGTTTCAATGTTATTATTTTAACAAAAGTTACATACTTTTAAATGGAAGGGGCAACAAAACTTTCTAGGTTTTTATAATTCCATTATGCTGTAACTTTCTTTTATTAAGTAAATTTCACAATTTTGAGTACCAGTTTAGCCTTGTTCAAAGATCTAAGATAGAAAAAGGCAGGAAAGAAATCAGCTACAAATTAGGCAGAATTTACAGAGATACCCAATAAGTAGCTGAAGTCCCTTCAGACTTGGTCAGACTTGGTCTCTTCAGACTTGTATCAATTCTTTCAACTGTTAAAGACCTTGAGAAAGTCATTGTTGGCATCTGTAGGAGAAAAGGCAGAACCATCAGCAGCCAATGAATTGAACTTGGAAGCAATTTTCACCTCTCTTGTAGGCAGAATAGTAGTTCCTGAAATTTAGTTTGGGTGTGCATCTTGGTGTACTAATAACTGTCTGAAAAAGATTGGCCCCTATGTGTTATAGGTAGTCCTGCTCCCTTCACTTATCTCTGGGGCCAGCATGAGTCAACAGTATATAAAGTAGCAACTTAATACAAAGTTATCAGTCCACAAACCTGGGTTCTGGTAGACACCAAGTTGAACATGAGTTGGCAGTGTGCCTTTTCCACAAAGAAGTCTAATAGCATCCTGGGTTGCATTAGAAAAGTTATTACCAGCAGGTCAAAGGAGGTGATCCTTCCCCTCCACTCAGCATGGGTAAGGCCAAACCTGGAAGACTGTGTCCAGTTCTTGGTCCCCCAGAACAAGAAAGAGATGGACAAATTGCAGAGAGTCCAATGAAAGGTTACAAAGTTGATGATGGGACTGTAGATAGGCTAAGACAGTTGGGACTGTTGGGCCTGGAGAATAGAAGGCACCTAGGGATCTTATCAATGTCTATAAACACCTGAAAGGAAGGTGCAAATAAGGCGGAACCAGGCTCTTTTCAGTGGTACCCAGTGCAAGGACAAGAGGCAAGGGGCACAAACTAGAACACAGGAGGTTTTGTCTGAACATCAGGAAACACATAATTGCCATGATGGTGACTGAGCAATGGAATAGGTTGCCAAAGAAGTTGTGGAACGTCCCTCCTTGAAGATCTTCAACAGCCACCTGGTCATGGTCATGGCAACCTGCTCTGGGTGTCTCTGCTTAAGTAGGGGTGTTGAACGAGATGACCTCCAGAGGTCCCTTCCAACCTCAACCATTCTGTGATTTTGTGAAAGTGATTATGCAGGTGTTTTGGATATGATCTCGTTACTTAAGTTATATGCACACTGAAGTTAATTTTGTCCCCCCAAATTCCAGACACAGCAGTATTATTGCTATTGTTATTGCTAAGTTAATACAAAAATAGATACCACAGACATCAAAATGTTAGTTAGATGTAATGCAGAATTCCCAAGAAAGGAAAAAATTCATGTGTTTCTGTAGAATTATGTTATGATGATCTGATGTACTTTAAATTTTCTTTTAACTTGCAATATATTCCATCATTAGAAACTGAAGAGTTTTTTCTGCTTGTCATGTATAGTAATTCTTCAAACAAAACAAGTGAGTTCACCTAAGGATACATTGTAAGTGAATTGAATGCAGTATCACTAATTCAAAGTTGCATCTCAAGAGGAAGAAACAAAATGACATGTTATATGATTTCCTGATTTGTAGCTCATTAACAGGACAGAAATCTTTTACATGTCCACCTCAAAATTTGTTTTTCAGAGGAGCCAGAAAACAAACAAAAAAACCTAATATATTGTTTGTCAAAGACAGACATAATTTAAATCTACAAATTTATTATGCTTTGTGCCACCCTCCTTTACTTTGCCAAGTTTTTAAATGCACCCTGGAAAACTCTTCTGATTACTGTATCCCGATGACAAAATGCTGAGGACCATTGTGGTTATTAATGATAGAGAAATGAAAAGAAATCAGCTGAAAGTGTTCATAAATCCTTGTGAGAGAAGGCCCCCACTAAACGTTTATGCTGTCAAAATTATCAGAGCTAATATATCCTCACATTTCTGAAAACAACATTAGTGGCTATATATCAGTGTAGTTTTGTTGCTGTAAAGCTTTTTGGTGGTGGTGTGTTTTTGTTTGTTTGTTTGTTTTTTAGGTTAGCTATTTGGTTTTGCTTTGTCCTAGTACTTTATGTTAAAGAGTATGCTATATAATGACTTAAGGTCTTTTTCCTCTTACAGTACATCTCCCCCTTGAATGGACACTTGGCTATTGTACTTGAATATGTTTTGCTCAAAAACCAAGTTATTTTATAACATCACATTTTACAGATATTCTTTAATAACAAGTAGTTTTAAAGGCTTTTTCTTTATTATTTTCATCACCTCTGGCATAGCCAATCAGAAGTGTGAAAAGTCTTATTAAAAAAAAAAAAAAAAAAGTAAAATGATAGATATTTTACCTGTTGACTTTGTTGTTACATCAAAGGCCAACAGGAAATCCAAAGTTTAGTATGTGGGAGACCGTAATATTTCTTTTGTTAAAGCAGCAGTTGTGTCTTGTTAATAACAGAGAGAAAGTTGTCTTATAAACTGACCTGTCAAGCATTGAAGAAAAATGACTCAATGCATTTTAAAAATATGTGTGCTTTCTCTCCAATTATATTTTAATGTGCCTTCTGACAAATTGTCAGGAAGGAAAGTTAGCAGAAATTGCTTTTATGGTCAGTAGTGCCTAGCAACAAGAAGCAGCCCTCCGATTGGTGTGGGAAGGGGGTAGCTGTGCAGTCTATGCCAGTGCTGATCTCACGGCAAAAAGCAAATGTAGATAGTGATGGTCCCGTTCTTGTCTTTTTGAGGTTCGGAGAAATCTTGACTCCTGGCAGGAAAGAATTCCAGAACTGACCAGAAAAGGCAATTATTACTATACTTTTTATAAAGAAAATATATAATCTGTCTGTAGAGAATTCTTCTAGTTTTATTATCAGAGAGTCAGTCCAAAACAAGTCTGTATATGCATTTTTAAGTATATTTTCATAGTTCCAATAAAAATAATATCTAAAGTAAATGGCTTTAAAATACATGGAATTTGCATTGATTTTTTCTATTAAAGGAATATATGTTTTGCCTAATTTAATATTTTGTGTCATATGTGTTTACTGGCAAATCAGAACAGAAAGAAAATAAGATAAGAAATATTTGTATCTGACATAAACATATCCATAAAGCACACTCTCCAACAGAGGTCAAAGCTCTGGTTTATGAAATGGAAAACAAGAAACTGGTGTAAAACTAACACTAAACCAGTTCAAAATTCCTAGAAGTATCTCCTGAAGAAGGAGAGGGAGGGTTGCTGGAGGGTTACCCTGGTTCAGTGAGGGCGAATATCTACACTGAAGCAACAAGTGTGTGGACTACACACCTACCTGTGGGAAGCATGAAAGCAAATTCAACTATGTGAATTTTACATTCAATGTAGAATTGAAGGTCACATTTTTAGTGTCCTTCCTCCATGTTAATAACAGCCTACTCTGTTTTTCTTCTTTTGGGCTTAACACCACCAAGAGCTATTGCAATGTCTCCAGCAGAGTAAGATGCAAGCTGTGAATTTAACCTCAGTTTAAAGTTCAGTGACAGTTAAAACACTCTCATTTAATATCTGTTTAGGTTTATAAAACACTTTTAGACACTTTTAACAGTATCTAAATGTGAGATACCATTTATTCTTAAAAATCAAGATTTTAAGTGTTGATCATGAGTTCCTGTATAATGTTAAAAAATGTCAGCGTGGCTGGATAAAAAAGTACATGATTTATTGTACTTGTTTTAGAAAGTGACTCTTAGGGAGAAATAAAAGGGGAAGGCATGTCTTGTTCATTCAGCAGTATTTTGTGTACGTACATTATAAGGCTTTTTAAAAATAAGCAGTCCGTCCCATTAGAGATTTTCTATCTTTTCCTTTGAGAGTGAAAAACTAATGGAATGTCTATGACTTCTAGTTGACTGTTTGCAGTATCGGTAGAGCACAATTCACTTGGAAGTCAGCTTGACTTGTGTGAAAATGTTAAAGCCCTGTCCCCTATGCCTGAACATGCTTCTTTACCCCACAAGATAACAGCACTCAGAACGAAACCGTGTGCACAGAAGCCTCAGGGGCTACTTGCAAAAGGGCAAAGAAATTTATCAAAATTGAGAGAAAGTCCTCTGTACTTTCAAGAAAAGTGAAATCTTGCATGACAAATTGAGTCTGTTTTGAGCAATGTAATTGAACAGGGCTGCTCAAGTGGAAATAAGGCTGCTCAAAGGGCATATCATACAGTGGAAAGACTGACCTACACATACTGTGTTCAAGGTAAACATGCCTGCCTGTACTTTTGAGTTGAGTGTGTTTGTAATTTTACTGAGGTTATGATTAGAGTGAGAAAATGTGATCTTTGGGGGGGCAGGGGGGAAAATAAATAAATAAATAAATAAAAAGCAAGCATTTAACTATTTTATGGACTGACTTTGAGGGTTGCATTGTCCAGGGGAAAAAAAA
>VXAA01004501.1:0-19672 GCA_013399115.1 Anseranas semipalmata
TGAACATAAGTGCCAGTCTAGGGACTTACTGAGGGTGTGCTCAACTATAGGTCAACTATAGGTACTTCAGTACCTTAGCTGTATTGCTTATAAGTTTATTGTAAGTTAGGCTTGTGCTTAAGTAGTTCCTGAAGAAAAAGAATAGAGAGTCTCATTACAAGAAAATGTTGAGGAAGGTAACTAAGAAAACAGGGTAAAAAAGGACGTTTTGGGTCATTTCACCTTGCTGATACTATAACCAACTCTGGGATGAATAAATCCTCATAACATTGTTAAATTGTATCTTAAATTTTTTTAGGTGGTTTACCTAGCTATTCTTATCAGATTCTGGAACAGCAAGTGTATTTCTTTGGATTCTACAGTCTGATTTAGGGAATATTTTAAATCTAGGACTCAAATCTACAGACAAGAGTCCTAACTTGAAAAGTTTACCGTAAAATCATCCTCAGTCTTTTCTGCTGAAGCCGTATGGATTTTCTGGTAAAATTAAAAGTTCTGTTGAGATGAAAAATCATGGTATTAAGGGTATGGACTTGGGAAATTACTTCTTTTTTTTTTTTTTTTTCCAATAAAATTTTCATTGTTTATGCAAGCTGGATTGTTACTGAGAAGAGAGTGATCATTAGATTAATGTGGTATTTACAGTTGTCAATTGATTCTAGTTGTCTCAAGCTGAGGAGAAAAAAGAAGTTGGCCGTATGAGATACAAGGTAACTACTCTGAGTACAAAAAGGAGGAGTTGTTTTCCAGCAGGTTTGTGAAATCCAATCTTTCAATTCATTTGTTCCAATAGCAAGTATCTGATTCCAAGCATATCATAAATCAATTACGGAACAATATTGCAAAAAAGCAGGTATGCTGGAATAAATATGTGAGGTAATTCTTCTCTGCTTAGCTACAGTAAGTTCACATGTTCATATGCTATGGTTGTTGTCGTTGTTTTGTTCAACTTCTTAGACGTAGATGAACTAAAGGCAGACTGGGAGCAACAGGAAGCATTAAGGCTGAAAAGGACATTCAAGGACAGGCAATGGTCTGTGATTATTTAGTCTAAGCAATAATCTGTTTCAAGGGTTAAACAAGTAAAGAAGTTGTATCACAGCATTGGAAGCTCAAGTTATGTGTTAAGAAAATATTTCTAACCATAAAGTACTGTATATATAGTACTGTATATCAGCTAAAGAAGGTATACAATCTGTCTTTAATGAAAAGAACAAAAGAAAACCCAAACCATTATGTCAGGAGTAGTTAAGGTATAGCTGATTTTGCACTAATGCAAGACAATGATAGCTTTTGCAGAACCTTTCAACTAAGCCCGCTACTTAATTCAAGACATGACTTACAATTTTTTGAATGGGAATAAATGCTGCTGAAAAGGTTACTAAATGCATGTTTAGTCCTTGCTTTCTTTGCTGCCCCAGTTTTTCCAGTCTTGTGATGCTCAGTCCAGAATTGTTTGGAAACTACATAAGTGGAAATGTCACATGAAATTTGAGCTAAACGTGTACTAGGGATGGGTGAATATTTTATCACAGCTTTCTTTCATAGAAAATAAGGTTGAGGACTTAATAAAAAAAACCAAAAAACTCATTCTCTGCAAGAAACGCTATTCTTTAGTTATCAATCAAAACATACAGACATTGAGGAACTGCCTCATTCTGTAAGTTTGGTTGTCTTGCATGATTATTCTTTTCTTCTGATTAGCTAGTCACTTTTGAAGCACTTCTGAAACACTTTTGAACTAGTCTTTTTTTTTTTTTTTTTTGAAGCTAGTCACTTTTGAAACACTTCTGAAGTATTTTTAGGCATAAATCAGCATGAGCATATGGTAGAGTTTAGTGGCACAAATGTTGACATTTCGCTTGTATCAGGCTCAGTGAAAGGGCAAGTGCAAAAACAAAAAAAACACGACATCCCACCAATACGCAACCTATTTTGTGTATGTGACTGAATTTTAAAGCATCTTCACCCAAATCATAAATCATATTTTTAATTCTCACATTATCATTAGTTTAACATCAGTGTGGCGTTAGCTCAATGTAAGGACTTGGAATATAAGAGAAGAGTAGGTCCTAAAAATCCTTTGTAGAGACTCCTAGAGAAATGGAAGAGCCTCTGCTTTAACATTTTAATTGTAAGCCTCATGCATACAAACAAACCTTGGGAGTGTTCAAATTTCAAATTGTTTCATAAAAGTAAACATTTCTTACAGATTTATCAACAAAGATGACCTCTGTTGTAAATAGCATGTTTGTTTATTGTCCTCCAATGTCAGTATGCTAGGCAATCTGCAGTTTTTCATTGTTCTTTCTGAAGTCAAGCAACCACTTATTGGGAAAAAAAATAAAATACAAGGATAATGTGTGGTTACATTTTCAGCATGACTAAATTAGCTTCTTCAGGACATGGTGTTGAAATTACAACCAGGCCTCAAAGGCAGGGAAGGAGACTGAATAACTGTGCAATTTATGTAGACTAAATAAACACATGGATACACACACATCCAATAATTTATTATTAGTCTAATTAAAATCTTAGCAGTCTTGTCAAAACAGTATTAGTTCAGTTACAGAAATACTAACCCTTACCCAAAATATGCAGTTATTAAAGGTTGTTCACAATAATGATACAATTAAAACCGACACCTACTTCTGCTATCCAGTCCTTTCTCTGGTGTTAGGTTCACCCTTCTTGTGTATAGTAACGAGTCATTATCATTCTTCAGCAGAAGCAGAATGGCGGCGGTGGTGGGGGATTCTTCCACCTTGCTCTTGGGTCTGCCTTCTGTTATTTTTACATTTGCTGACATAATCCAATTGCTTGGTTGTTTTTGTTTTTACTTTTTTCTATAGTGCTCAATAAACTACATGTTTTAGCCAAGTGATGAAATATTCAGCTCACACTGGGATAGGTACAGTTTAAATATGTTTTCCAGACTGGAAGTTAGTTTAAAAATAAACAACTATTACTTGATCAACTTCTTCAATCACTTTGACTTCATATATGGAAAGGAAGAGGGAAAAGACGATGAGTAGAGAAATAATGCTTCTGGATTTACCACATCTTGGTGTTTACCTTTGGATGAGAGACGGACCTTCTTCATCTCTGTTTTATGTTTCCAGCCTGTCTGCCTACCTTTACCTAGTTTCTGGTGTTCTGTAACCAACTGCATATAGACCAGAAAACCTTCACTAGCTCTTACTTACTAATTTTGCCAGTGATTACAGTGAAAAAAAAAAAATGCCATTCCCTGACCCTATTTTATACTACATTTTATACTTCCATTCTATCTGCATGAAGTATGGAATTGTAAAGAGTGCGCAGCATTATCTGACTTGTTAATGAGTGATTGTAAGAGTTTGGATTGGGATGGAAATGGTTTTATGTTAGTCTGACTACAAATCAACTGAATCATAGAATTTTCATTTTGGTGAGGGAGCTGTGCTGGTTACCATGGTCATTGAGAAAATAGTTTCATTTTGCTGTGGTCTTCATGGGTTTATAGCACTGCGTGGGAACACCACAAAGCACCAGACCCTTTGTATTACTTTTAGCTTCAGCTGTATTACTTCACTTCAGCTGCAAGTGAAGATAAAAGGTTAGGAGTTTCAAAGCAGAATGAGCTGCAAAATGAGATGACAGTCCATGTTAGCCTTAGATGATAAAAAGGTTTGGGAGGTGGTGACTTTTTAAGACTTTACCTATTTTGGAAATGAGTTTACATGGCACGAAAATCTTGGTAGACTCATTCTGTCTTGTTGACATAACAGAACATTGAAGAAAATCATAAAACAGAGAACATGCTTCCAAATAAAGAAAATGTTTCATGTCCAAAAGCTTAAGAGATGTTGGATGTCTGATTTGTGTTTTGTTTTTTCTATACTGATTGGTCTAGACTTCGCATCCTTCTCACCACATAGTTTCTAGTGAAACTATTTAGATCCTAATAGATTTTCACAAGTCTGAAAATCTTAAATACCTGAAATGTTGTGGGGGGGTTAATTGCATCATTAGATCCTATATTTTTCTTTATTGTTTAAGAACATAGAGTTCATAATTTGTTTTAAAAATCAATAATATTAAATATAAGAATTCTAGGAAGATTGTACCTTAATCTGGAATGGACTGTGAGGACAGATCATGTGGAATTCTGTCTCTTTCACATGATATTACAGGACACATCAATGTACAAAAGAAAAATAGCGTAGCTATCCAGGCCAGAGAACAAAATCAGCTTTTGAGCAAGAAAGATGCATTTGATCCTATTGGCTGGTCTGGAGAGGTATATTTTCTGTTAATATAAGCACATACAGACTTGTATTTTCATTTCAAGTTTACTTTTATATCTGAAGAAGCCAGCCCGTGCTTTACACATTTAAAAACCATAAGGGCACCATATATTCAGGATATTCTAATTCCACTTAGATTGCATAGTAGTCTGACTTTTCTTTATTTTAACAGCTTTTCCAGTTAAAAACTCACTGTCAGTACTGCATTTCCACAGGTTTTGTATTTTTTTTCCTCCATCTATATGTATCCCTCAAATATTGTTGCGCTGTACTATAGTAATTTTCTCAAGTCAAATATTGTTGCACTGTACTATAGTAATTTCTTCCTCAACTCTTCCCTGATGATATCTACTCTTGGCTGTCATTTACACAGTCTCGGCTATTATTTTCAGCAGATGGATGAAGGCAGATATTTCCATCAATCCAGACTTTTTCCATTCCAATTTTTTTTCTGGATATCTTGCTATCAATTTACAATTACTGAAATTCACACTTACCTTTCCTTGCAAGCCAGAAACCACCCTCTGTTTTCACTGCTGATACCTCTACCCTTTTTCTGTTTTTACAGGAATGTAGCTGACTACAGTTTTTCCGTTAAATCCATACCCATGCCTAAACACCATTTTCCTCCAGCTGGAATTGTGTTCCAGCTCTGTTTATGAAATCCAGCCTTTCGTGCGTGTGAACACAATACAAATCATTTTCCGTGTCATCTTCGTCCTAGCCTTTTGTGCATCTCTTCCATTTTATCCATAATGTAGCTGTAGTGTCTTTTATCTTCCCAGTCATCCCCATCACTCTCTCTGCCCCTCTACATTATCTGCTTTTTGCACCATCATAGCAAATCCAGTATTCTTTTTTTCCCTGTTTTCAATATCTCACCACTGTTTCCTTGTTTCAACCACCTTTCTTCTAATCTCATGCCCTCTTTTATTTTTTTTCCTTTTGCGTATCATGCTCATACACTTAATGTTTCATCTGTGCTCTTTCATGGCAGTGCATCCAGATTCCTTCTCGTGTTTCGCCTCTGCTATGATGCCTACGAGCTACAGGCAGTGAATGTGTATTAATTCGTAGGACATTGGGTTTAGGTGCTTTGTTTAAACACTGTACCATTTTTGCTCTTTCTCCGTGTTTTGTGCAGTGCTTCACTCTTCAGACTCTGAGCTCTTGGAAACAGAATCTACATTTAAACATATAAAGAGCTCTACATTAGTAGAGTCCTTTGCTGCCTACTGACTGCCCGTTTCATGTGAGATGCATGATAAATTACTGGAGGGTCTATCAGAACTTCGTTCCCCACTCAATGGGAGTTTTAATTCCTGAACTGCAGTATCACACTCTCCTACTTGCTTTCTTCAGGCCAGGAATTTTGAATTCTGTGATCTTTCATAGTGGTATTTTGTGCCTGGCAGTTACAGGCATTCTGCATAAGCAGATATAGCAACATATTGAATTTGCCTTTTCAGTTATAAAATGTGTTTATATCAGAATCAATAAATCAGTACATAATTCTTGTTGAGTATTTATTCACTGCCAAAAATATAACATGGTTGTTGTCTTTTTTTCAGGTTATTTTATCCTATTATTATTTGATATGCTATTCCTATAGCATATATAGAAAAATGGGATTGTTGAAATATAGAATTAATGGGCATTAGTGCAGATTATGCATGCAAAAGCAATGTATGATGTCTTTATCTTACTTTCCACTCAAAAATAGACACCACTGTTTCATATCCCACTCTCAGTTATAAAACCTCAGGCATTTGTAAGCTTTCTGTACATCTTTTTATAGAGATCTCATATTTTATTTTATTTTTTCAAGTCAAAGAAGCATCTTGTTTTTTAGCATCACTTCTTTAAGGAGCATTATTTGATAATTCAGTTGTCATAGTTTGAATACAAAGAGCACTTTTGCCAATAAAAAAAAGCACTTCTTGGCTTAACATAATCAATTATAAGCTTTGCTAGAGATTATATGGACTATTAGAGTCTGTTAAATTTCTCTTGGTACCGCAATACTTTAACAAGTACATTCTGTATTGTACATAGCCTTACCAGGAGCTTTTGTTATTCCATATTTTGTCTGCTTTGGAAAGGAATTGTGTTTATTTTATTACTCTGGTAGTTTCTGGTTGTGTAGTCAGACATCTAGGCTCATGCTTTCATAACTGACATGTGAAGGCATGATTCCCAAAAGTATGTTCTTTATAGATCTATCATAGTTTGGAAAGCTGTCTAACACTCTGTCCTCATTGTGTTGGGGAAATTATGTCAGCTGAATTCCATTGTACAAAATGTAAATTTTTTTTTCTTAAAGTATTAACATTTTCAAAGTCCTACTTCAGATACCACGGTATCAATCGAATACCTGCCATGTTGACATCATCATTTGTTTTAGAAAGAGAATAGCTATAGTGGCTACAGTATCTTTAGCTAAGTATAAGTGTGTTTAATTCAGTGTCCTCTTCCAGCTTCAGCTACAGCAGCTGGGGACACTGTCATCCGGCTGCGTACAACTGCCCAGGAGGTGGAGGTTTCTTGTTTCACAGTTTAGCCAACAGAGCAGAAATGCAAGTTCTCAGTGTTCTGCTGCAGTAGAGTTAGTAATTGTTTCTAAGTATTTAATCAGCGATTAGGTTACATTTGCTAATTTTGCATTTAAGTGAATCAAGTTGAATTCCATCGGCTGCACAACGGAGAAATATCTTCTGTCAGGAATGTAGTAACAAGCATCCAGGCATAATAAGTTTTGAATTTTTATCAGTGTGCGAAGTGATCCTGTCTCTAAGTATCAAGCAGGTTTCATTGCTTGACCAGTAAGAATATGCATTCTTAAATGGATATATCTTATTAAGCATTGAATCATTTGGTTGTCTTGTTTCATCCAGCCTTTTACAGTGTTCCTTTTCTTATTTCTATCTAGATTAAAACAAACAGCATTTTGAAGTTCTTTTCACCAACAACTTGCTTTTAGTAAAGATGAGCAACTACTAATAAAAAGAAACCTTTTTCTTTCTTCCTATAGGATATTTTCCCATGCACATTATTTGCTGTGAAAAGTAAAAAATTGTTGATTACACATGTAACAGTGACATAATATTTTTCTAATATTACACTACACAAAAATAATCAATTGTGTTAGCAAATACTACATATATTTTTAGAAATAATTAATTGCTTTGCTTAGCAAATGTAATTCAAGATCTAGATTCACCTCCCCAATAAAGGCGTGCTTATGATCTACTTTTGTACCCATGCATTAGGTCCAGCCAAGGAATAATGTGTGCAGTTCACCATCAGGGTGTACAGTCAAATACCACAGTCCTAGGTGAAGCTTTGCCTACAAGTCCCTGTGTCTTGCTCCTGTCAAGATCAGCAGGAGAACTAGGGACAGTGGAAGCTTTAGCAGAAACTGAATTCACGTGAACTTTTTCATAGGCCCATTGCAATTCCATTCCTAGACACAGTATGGTAGTATTTCCGAAAAGCAAAAGAATGCATTGTAGAGATAGAGTTCATAGTATTTTCATAAGGCAAATCTTCAGAGGTCCAAAAACATAATAATGAAAGAGTAGTCTTATATCGGACTAGACTTTCATGTATAATTGTATTTGTCTCCATTTTACTCAAAACTGTTTATTACCTGGACTCTCCAGGTGTCTTCACTCATACTTCAGTTTGCCAGCACCACAAACCTTGCTATGCTTTGGCTACTAACCATGAAAAAACATTTTTCTTCATGCAAAAGATGCTTCTGGGTCATTATTTGACAAGAAAATAAAACTGAGACCTTTTATTGTTGATTTACCATTTTTGAAAATCTGGCAGTCCTTCCTGTTACCATATGGCTATAAAAGTTTACTCTTCTGTGTTTTGTGGGACTTCATTTTCACTTCATCATTTGTATGCTAGCACTCATTACTTTATATTAGGTCAGATGCTGTATTCCTTTTACCTTGCTCTGGATAAGGTTATTTCATGAAGTGAAATATATATATATATTATTGATTGTAGGATGGAATGGGAAATTTGAGAGTCACTAAAAAAGGAATACGACTTGAAGGAATATCTGAATTTCTACTTCCACTATACGTGAAAGAAATCAATTCCCGAAAGGTAGGTGTTTTTTTTATCTTTTTTTCCCCTTAATTTACAACTAATATAAATGAATCTCTTCAGCTTCAAACTACAAAGTTTCATTCTTACACCTCCTAAATTAGCAATCAGTAGAGTTTTGCTTTGAGAATACCTTAACATTGAAAGCTTCCTTCATGTCAAAAATGGTTATTATTTTCCCAAAACCTTGCTTGCCTCTTAAAAGAAATGCGTTATCCTAAGAAATGAGACTTAAAGCTTGTATATTTTATACTTGAAATGACCTTGGCATTGGGAATGGAGCATTTGACTCTTCATCCAATGTGAAGTCTAGAAATACAAGATCGGTTGTGTGTGCAAAATGTAGTGAAATAATGAATGGTTTTATATATGCTGAAGTCCTTTCTGGTTTTAGCTAGAGTGTTTTCTCCCCCACCCCATTAGCTACAAGCAATCTTGTTAAACTGTCTCTATCATGTAATTTTCCAAAGCAAACCCTTTTTAATATTGTTTAAATGCAGTTGATTTATCATGTATCGGCAAGTTATTACAGAGGAAAAAAGGGCATCAAAATATTATATATTCAGAAATTCAATGTAGCTCATTTTGACTCAGTAGTTTTGACTTATTCATGCTGTTTATATAACATCTCCAATGCAGTAAAAATAATTTTGAAATAATCAAAATCTCTTAAGTTCTTTTTACCATGCAAGTGTTAGTCTATGATCACAGAGGGATGTTACAATGGTTTTCAGTCAACCAAGTGCAAAGAATTTTAATATGCATAGTGCAAAAGTTGATGAGAATAGAAGACATGTTTACCCTAAGTGCCTTTATGGAAAATTCTTCTTCCTTTCGAGGCTGTTGAAATCTATCTTCTGTGTGTATGAGAAATGTCTCAAGTACATTCATAAATGAGATCATGACAGTTTCCCATTTCTCTTAATTAGTTCATTCTTTTGTTAATAGATCTGTGAGATGAATGGCAAGTCTCTTGGTCCTTTTTTTCTGTAAAACTACTATCTTTCAATATTTAACAGAAAAGCAATATTGTTCTGGGTAATGAAAAAATCTTTAATATTTAATTAACTATGTATTCCCCAACACTGTTGAATTTTGATCACTTTATTAAATGCATATTCTTTGACTTTTCAACTCACCATGCATCCAATTTTTTACAAAATCTTGTTCATAATGTTTCTTTTACAACAGTAACTAAAAATAGTAATTACTAGCTAAGGTAAATCTATAAAAAAAGTTAATAATGAGGTATTTCTAAATAAATGCAAATATCATACCTTTGATATTGACTAGAATGTTGCAAAAAAAACCCAAAAAACTACTACTACCACCAAAAACCAACAACCAACAAAACAGTCAGTGCATAAGTGCATAAATGACTTTTTAAGTAGCAAACACTTCTGCCAAGTGTAGATCAATAATGCCAGATTCTGCCTTCTAAAAATTGGAAGGGCATCTACAAGGGGGAACTTTGGCCATGTTTTTTTCCTAGACCACTTTGCCATGAAAAGGCATGAGTACCTCTAAAGTAATTTCTATAATCTTGTAATATTTTCTTTACAGTTTTGAAATTATAGGATTTGTCAAATCAGCTAGTATATTTTGTCTTTTATCTATTTCTAAACAAAGGTTTAGAAATATTTAGAAATTTTAAGGTTGCTGTTAGACCTTCGTATCAAGTACAACAAATCCTTTTAAAATCATGCCTAAAGCATGAGCCTGTTTAGTATGAATATTCCAATATGTAGACTGTATGAAATCTGTGTAAAATTCCCAGGCTGTATAACCTGCACCCTCACCCTTTACGGAGTATACCTTTTTTGTAGAGATTGCAGAACGTTATTCATGGTTTGTGCTTTTTTCCTAGTTCCTTTCTACAAGTGGATGGTGTCTATTATTGTTCCATGTCCAGTTACAGTACAAGAGAGTTATGATTTGTGATATTTGCTTGCACAGGGCTTCATATTGCAGAACATTGGTTCTCTTGAAGTAAATGTGAAAATTTCTGTTTCACTGGGATTCGAGTAGGGTCCTAACTGGACTGAGAGCTGCTAAAAGATCTAAGAAAAAATGCATGCAAATGTAAGTACTATAAAGGAGAAGAACGCAAAGTCTACCAGTAGCCTAACAGAAGGTCACATTAGTCCTGTAAGGCTCATGAAAATAGGCTGTAAGTGCCCTCAAACCAACAGAGTAGATCATTAGCTAGACAAAATATTTTAACTAAAATATTTTTGGTTTTGCAGATCTACTGACATCTATTAACATATACTCTCTTAACATATAACTCTATAATACAATTTTACTGAGTACTCGTTATCTAGCTAAAAAAGTAGTGTGCATGTAGACTTGGTTCTCATCTTGCACTGCTTGTGAACCAGGTGCACATCCCAGCCTTTCATGAGCTTGTTCAGTAATTACTGTGCTGAAGTTTCATTAACTTGTGGTATATGCTAATGTGAATGGCATGAGGGAATGATGAAAACAACCCTGGAGCTGTGTTAAGCTTTAAGGTAGGGGTTTGTGGCATCTCTGCAGGGGATGTCCCCAGGTACGTGGCATCTGCATGTGACATTATCACTTACAGAATTGAACTCGCTGCTGTAGAAATCTAAGTGTGAGCCACGTTTCTGAGCTCTCAATATAGGTGGTAGAAACCTGATCAATACAGACAGTGGGCTCTGAAGAGCTCACTGGCTGTTAGTGCTTGCTTTGGGTGATACGGGGGGGAATGCTTCCTCCCTTCCCCTTCTTTCCATAGAGGCATTAGTGATTGAAGTTTGGTGCATACAGGAGTTAAAATGTACCATGAAATCCAAAACACGTTTGAACCTGCTATATTTCCTGTCTCTTACATGCACATGCTGCTTATTTATTTTCTGAAAGGAGAATTTGCTCTTTAAGTAAATTTACTCATTCCCCTTTAAAAGAACAGAGACAATGAAGTGACATCACTCGATTAACTCCTGAGACAAGCTGCAATGCATTTAGTAATACGGAACAGGTGCACTTCCTCTGCACCAGCAGCATGGTTTGTAGAATGACCCTCGGGAGCTCTGTGTAGGGCTGTCAGCCCTGCGGGTCAGGGCTTCATTGCTTTCCACCACGCAGTACAAAGCAGAGCTAGGTGGGAAGACCAGAGATGTTATCGTCAGGATGCAGCAGAAGGTGTACAATCTTGTGACTAAGAGGTATGAGTGGAGCTTTTATGCTTATATGGGAGTTACCTCTTAGGTAGATCTGGAGCTGATAAAACATGTTCATTGATAACACAGGGTTCACTTCTGACTCTGATAGCGAACTATTTCTGATAAAAGACCTGGAACAGTCTGTTGGGTAGCTAGGCTGAACTGAGCTCTTGGTTGCTACAGTTTAAATGTTAAGGGTGGCTAGGTATATTAGTGTAAAGTTCACGTATGCCTACACATGTTGAAATCACTGCTTTTGCCTGCAGCATGCCTGGATCCCAAAATAAGATCATTTATGCAATGTTGAATTCAGCTCTTTAACAAAACAGCTGTATAGAACTTTGTATATGGGTTGAAAAATTGCCTTTTGTCTTGTTAATGTTTCACTGAAATCATGAATATTAAAGATAAATGCTAAAATACTTGGAGTTAAGTCAACTGGTAAACAGATCTGTATGAACTCTTAAAAACAAATCAGAACTTCTAATTCCTGATATTTCTAACTTGTAATATTCTCTCCCACCAGTATACAATTTTCTGTTGAGAAATAGCAATGAAAACTTCGGGCCTGGGGTAAACTGAATATTCATTCAGGTTTTGGCTGTAGAAGTTATGTAAATTAGAAGGCTGCTCAGAGAGTGCTGTTTCCCTAACCTTGGTCCTTTTGCTTTGCTCTTTCTGCTGTAGTCTACCACTGTGGTTTCTATGGACACCAATTTCTGGAGGAAAAAAAAAATCATGAAGAAAAGACTGAAATATGCTACCCAAAGTTTCATGTTTTCACAAAAAAAAAAAAGAGAAAAAAGTCTGTATTTTCATAAAAATGACTTCACTGCATGTCAGAACTTGAACTGACACATCAGAACCTGAGTTTTTAAGGGCTTGTTTGATCCTGAAATGACATCTTTGCGATCCTGAAACAAGAGTACACATTCTCTATAATACAATTTTACTGACAGTTTCATTTTGACTATCATTAGTTTGGTTCTAGACTTCTGATCAAATTACCAGGCTGAAAGCAGACATTAAGGCAGTGTTGTGTTTTCCATTTTTGTGTCATTTGCATTAATGACAAGAAACAATGCAAACTAATTTATTTTTTAAAAATTGTTAATTAGATGTATGACGTCAAATAACACATAATGCAATAACCTGAATTACTACAACATTTCTATTCTTCAGTATTGAATTTCTTTATCATCCTGCTAATGCATCCATACTAATGCATTTGTGAATGGAAACAACAATGAAAGCAGTTCATGGTGTTTTCTTCAGAATGTATTCTTGGCTTCACTGATCTTTTTCATTCACACATACAGTACATAAATGTTGAAGAAAATCAAATTTTCTCTTAATAAATAGTTAAATAGTTTCCCTTGCACATAAAACAAGTAATTAATTGCCTCTTAAAGTAGGGGCAGCGAAGGACAGGTTTTTTTTTTTTTTCTATACACTGTGCAAGGTTGAAAGTGTATTTCCTGAGTTTGTTTTCAATGTATACCCCCAGAGAACGCAATTTAATGATTTAGTTGAAAGTCATTAGAAAAAAGTCTAGCAAATGAGAAACATTGAATGCATATAAACTAACTGAACACACAAAACTCCAAAAAATCACTGTATGTCTTCTATTTTTAAATATTTGATTTTCTGATAACTAAGAAAAACAAATGTTTTGACAAACATGTTGAACTTTTAGGGAGGCTTCAAAGCAGAACTTTCAGGTATTCGTTCTCTCTAGATTTTCACTCTGGAATCTGAAGATTATAAATATTTAGAGATCTTTATTAATTTATTTTTTCAAACCTGAAGCAATCTTAACAAAAGCTATTCTACAGTGTATATATATATTTTTTCCGCTCTAAGTGCGTAATCATCAACATATAACTAACCTTTCTGAATTCCAGCCAGTACACACCATATATTTGTTTGTTTTGAGGCCTTAGATGCCTTTGCGAGAAACCTGAATTCTCTTTCTGATGTGAGAATTAATTTGGAGGCTTTGGGCTGACTTCCTAACAGCCTGCCTTGTCCACTGAAAGATGGTTTTGCAACACCCACAATGTTGATGAATATTGTGGTCACAGAAAAAAATCCGCTTCTGTATTTTCTCCAGACCTTTTATTTGACTTGAAATCTCTTAACACTTATTTTCTAAGTTTTCTTTGCCTTAGGAACTCCTGATGGCAGTTCCGTCTGGCTTTACAGAAATGCTGAATCTATTTCAGGTTAGTTTAAGAGCAAAATACTTGGTTATCAGAGGAAATTGTTCTCCTTCCAGCAGCTGTTTTTACGCTTTCACTAATAGGTAAGTTGTTGACCTGTAGAGACCATGAATTTTCTTCCAGAGTATCAGTATACATCTAAATGGGTTTATGTCCTGAACTGTCTTAACAGGCTATAACTAGATTTCTACATAGAGAAACAGCCAAATATTTCTGATAACTGTGACTTATGAGGTGATGGACTTAATTCAAAATGCCATATACTAGATGAATATTTAGCAAGATATTCAACTGTTGTAAAACTTACCTGAAATTCCATCCAGCATGGGTCAAAGTTGCATAACAGCAAAAATGATTATGAACAGACAATCAAGGTAGTTTACAGCATAAATACTGCTTTCCAAAAGTCTAAAAAATATGTGACTTATTTGAGATTCTTTAAATTTACAAAGGTGTTAACTTCTCTCTCATTCTTTTTTATCTATGTAATTACACTAGTCATAAGTTAATATGTCTGAGCTACTGAACTTGACTACACTGATAGCTGGATTAGAAATATGTTTTTAACTTAATTTTCTTGGCTTCTCTACAGTCGGGTTCATATAAATCCTATGTAAAGTGATAGTTTAATAATATTTTTGTCTTAAAAATGATAGAAATAGAATCATAGAATAAGGTAGGTTGCCAGGGTCATCTGGTCTGATTAGCTGGACAAAGCAGCGCAAACTCTGAAATTCACAGAACCATAGAAAGGTTTGGGTTGGAAGGGACCTTATAGATCATCTAATTCCAACCCCCCTGCCATGGGCAAGGACACCTCCCACTAGACCAGGTTGCTCAAAACCCCAGTTTGGTTAAATTGTCATGCTGGAAAGATGTTCATAATCTGTTGTAATATCCTGCAAGGATCTTGTGTTTGTTGATTTTGGGTTTCGGGAGGAGGAGCAGGTTCCCCCAGCCTCCCCCTGAACATATTCTTCTAAAAACTCAAGGCTAATTTTTTTGTTGTTGTTGTTATATCTAGTCTTTTTTCTCTTCTATCAGATGTGCTGTTGCCATGCAATAAAAGTAGTTTGAGTCCTGCAGTCCTACCACTACTGAGATATATAGGTATCAGGGAAACCCTATTTAGATGTTGTTGACCACCACCAAAAAATCACAAAGACACCTGAAATCTGCCACCTTTATTGCTCAGCACGAAGTGCAATGCTTGTTTCTGCAGTTACATGTCACATACATCTCTGATAAAATCTGAAATGCTTCCCAGTTCATTTTTCTGATATCTACTCTTCAGCATTGCCCTTGGGATCACTCACCTGTCACTGAAAATAAAGTCATTATTATGGCATAAAGGGCTCCTTAAGTCATTTTGGCTCTCAACATGATCTAGTTCCAATGTACTGAAAACCCAGTGTCAGTTTATTGGCTATGAACAGGATATAAGGGCTTCTTTAATGACAAGCTTTGCCAAGGGACAAGTCACTCATATTTGTTGGTGGTCTCTGTAGGGACTGCCACTCTGAAATTGAGTTGGCTGTACTCACTCTTCACTGACAGCTGGTAAGACCTTCATGATTCATGATTTTGTCCTTGATTTGCTATACTTCACTGAAACCTGTCTGGGGGTCATCCAATTGTGCAAGTCTGTCTTTCGAACACATCATTCTTTCATGTCAGCCTGGACTCCTCTTATTATTACTGTGATTTGTTGTTCGTTGAAGGAGGATGTCTGCTTGTTATACTGAAAATTCTGACTTAATATTACCCAAGCTCTTTATTTTGTTTGATTACAACTCATGAATAAAGTCATTAGTGGTTATGTCCACCAAACTTTATACCATCCTGAAGAACTGAATTTGATTTGGGAACAATACTTCAGAAAGGTGTGGGAAGTTAATTAAGTAGAAACTGTTTTTTCTGGGTGGTGGTGTTGTTTTTGGTATCAGTTGCATCTTCAGTTTTAAAGTACTTCCTTGGTGTAATGCACCTATGTTCCACTGGGGAAAATTTCACTGAAACTGTGATATTTCAGTTTGGTGATCATCATATCCTGTCTAATCCTAATACTCATTCAAAGTGAATTTGCTTTGAGCTGTTTTAATTGGGAGGGGGTTGAGAATCGGAGATGTTAGGGGAAAAACATCCTTGTAAGCCATTAAGTACAGACAATGTACATAATTTATGTCCTCCGAAATACTGCCAGTCTGTGCCCAGCCCCAGTGTTGGGACTACTGAGATAATTTGAAATCAATTTCTTCCAAGTCATGCTGTGCCCTTAGTTGTAGGCTTTTGGTAGGCAAAGACAATTTTTTCCAAAAGTCATTGTAAGCAGTGTGCTTTTTAAGTTAGGAGGAGACCTACCTCGTATTCAAAGACTTGGTGTGTCAACAGCAATGCACTGTGTAGTAAAACTATGCATCTAATATTGTTGAGAGCTGTCAGCATGGAGTTATGAAGGAGAAATCATACCTGACCAACCTGACAGCTTTCTACAACAAGGCGATGAGTGTGGTGGATGAGAACAGTTAATGTTGATTATCTTGCCTTTAGCAAGGCTTTTGACCCTGTCTCCTATCACATCCTCTAGGGATGAAGTACACATCAAATAAGAGCACAATGAGGCAGGCTGAAAACTAAATTGCTGGGCTTAAAAGATTGTGCTCAGTGGTACAAAGCTCAGAGGGAGGCCAGTCACTTGTGGTATACTCCTGGGGCTGATACTGGGGCCAGCAATGTTTAATTTCTTCGTTAATGACCCGGATCTGTGGAGTGCACCCTCAGCAAGTTTGCATATGATACAAAACTGGGAGGAGTTTATAAACAACTTACAGAAGCAAAAGAGAACATGAGAAATAATGAAAGCATTGCTGTCTTAACTGTTCAGAGTTGTAATTATTTCCAACTCATCGATAATAACACTCTTCCTGTTTCTAATCAGATGACTCACAAAAGTGTAGGGGGTGATAATCAAATCAGAACTTGAAACTTTGAAAATGGTGTAGAAAAGATTCACAAGGCAGTTCTGAAACAGAAATTGTCTCAAAGTTTGAAAGTGTAACTTCAAGAAGTGCAAGCCTACTTGCCAGATTAGTTTTACCCAATAGATACAGAGAAACTTTTATTTCATATTTTGAAATGAAATGGAACTATTAAAATCCTCTTTTTTAATAGGTCAGCTTTGTTTTCAGTGTTCTGTGTATTTTATATGATGCTTTTCACTTTTAAAAAGCATCTGTAGTCAAATTATATAAAGTAGATAAACCATTCACAATCTGCAAAAATAAAACCCAGCCAAACTCAAAAAGAAAATCTGCTTGTTAGTCTGAAGGAGCTGTAAATGTTCAAATAAAAATTACAAAGCATTTTTTGTTCTGTGACTTTACAGCAGACGTCATTATAAGCTTACTTCCAGAATTTGCCGAACGAGTTTAGAAGATGGTTGTTCTACCTGTTTATGGAACTTACCAGGCTTGCATTGTATTAGACCAAGGGCTTTTTTTTTTTTTCCTTATTGTTTGCAGCATGAGAACATTTTCAGATCAGAAATACCATGTTTTCCACAATACTGCCCACTACATGATAATAGAGAATATTAACGAGCATTCAGGAGTTTAAGATGGAGAAAATGAGAATTTATCTTACCTTGACTACTTGTAGTGAGATTACCAGTACAAGTTACAGTGTAATCATCATATCTATTTTGACGTTCCCTGATTAGGACACTGTTCCTCTCTTACAGGAACAAATTGCTTGCTCCTCCACAGCCTCTGATAACTGAATACTGCTGGCAAATATCACAAAGATGGCATTTATATATATTACTGTCTATCTCCTGTTTGGAGTGAGCTGTTTTCTTGCTATAACCAAGTTGGATTTTACTGCTTTCAAAATCTACAACGTTCATTCATTTTTCATTTTCTTGCCCACATATGAGCAGACCTAGCTTGTATATTTATGCACAGTGCTTTAAAATTACTGGTCAGTCTTAAGAATTGGAGCCTTTATTCAAGATACTAAGTGTGCTTTTTGAATTTATACTATACAGCCTTTTGGTATTATAAGAAATAGATCATGGTATAAACCTCTAGTTTCTGAAACAACTTGTCACCAGCAATGAAATTTTCTTCTTTGAAAGTGCTCTTACAGAGCATTTTTTGTTTGTTTATTTATTTATTTATTTTACTATTCCCTGAAGGAGGTTCCCATCCATCTCGTACTGTGATTTAAACTTAAAACTCCTTTCTATACTTCTGAAATCCCTACCTCAATGACTTAAATTCATTTTTTTTATGCTGCCAAATCAATTTCTTAGAAAACCTGTTGAACATCCATCTATTTTAGGAAGCAGTGCGACTGCAGCATTACCTATAAAGAGGAAGTATCAAATTAAAATAAGGTAGAGAAGGTAAATAAGTACAAGAAGCAAGAAGTACTACAGGTTTCTTAATAAAGTAATAAACAATTACTAAAATATTTGCAGGTACAACAACTAACATATTTTAAGACAAAAATTATCCTTTTCTTTTTTCCTTATGGTAGGCAGTGCAAAAAATATATCAGTGATAACAATATGTTGTTAATTTAGTCCGTCTTTTTTAAAAAAAAAAATGCTGATGGAGTAATAATTCTCCTTTTTAGATGTAAAAATATATAAGTGCCAGTTCTAATCATCTTATCTGTTATGCCCTAAAATGTTTGCTAAGATTGTTGCTCCAAAGCAATTCTGAATTTATTATTTAAAGAAATAAAATGGAAGCAGTGGTTGTTTCGGAAGAGGGCTAGTGTTTTGATGCTGCTCTGCATCCAAAAGTGATAACAAGTAACACTAAGCTTAGTTGAAAGTGTTACTGACTTGAAGAGCATCTTCTTGAAACTAATTGCAGAAAGCAAAACAATTTCATGTCTTTTCGTTACAAAGTGTGTGCTCTAGAAATGTAAGTGTACCATTATCTGTATTACATTTTAAAAGTCAGCTATAGCAGCAATATGCAGTCTAGCCCATAGGTACACGATCCCTTTCTATAATAAACTAGACTTTAAAAACTCAGCATTGATCAGACTGTTCTTTATTTGAAAAAGCTTAGAATTAAACTTCAAAAAAAGTAGGGTGGTAACTAGGTATAAGTTTTTCAAGGACGTATCTCCAAGTTACAGAAGAGATTTCACACTAGAGACAAAAAAAAATAGTGCATTGCTGTATGAGACACAAACTCAGGGTAAGTTTTTTTTGTTTGTTTGTTTTTTGCAAATGCAGTAGGAAATAGATACTTGAAAGAACTTCAGACTATAGATGTTAGTATTTTAGAATTAATCGGTGGGATTGGGGTAAAGAAAACTCGCAAGGAAAGCAAAAGTCTTATAACAGAAGCAGTTGAACAAGTTAGTATCCTGTACTGGAATTGGTCATTACGATTTCAGCATTAAGATTGTACAAGAAACATCTGGGGATTTACAGTAAAGTTGGCTCTTGGGCTTCAGCCAGAGGCTCATTTGTATCTTCAGCTGAATTCAAATCAGTCATTCTGCTAAGAAAGTAACTGCAGTTCACAAGGTTTGTTAATTTAGGGTGGCAATCTGTCGTGCACAATTCTGCTAACAGCTACTACAGTATGCTCTTTGCAAGTATAAATGGTAATTGCAGTAGCATGGGTGTAGGCAAGTGATGGTGAAATGTTTATTGGTCCAGAGCCTAATTAATTTTTAAAAACACGAAGTTATCGTGTCATTTTCGTTAGTAAAAGCGAAATGTCTGTTGATACTAAATGACATTCCAATAGTGATCTACACAAAAAGTGGCACAGTAATTTTTAGACGAAAGGAAAACTGAAGTTTACACTAAGAGCATACAATG
>VXAA01004501.1:19702-83723 GCA_013399115.1 Anseranas semipalmata
CCCACCCCCCCCCCCCCCCCCCCCCCCCCTTTTGCTAGAATCAGAATGTAAATAAAAGATCTTTGAAAAAGGTTTGGATAAAGTTTATTTTCTGTCTCTGAGTTTCTCCTTTGGTATCTGCCAGTTCAGAATCTTCCTGTAAACCTGTGGTTTCTCTTTTTGAGTAAACTAAATAACTACAAAATCCCTGAAGGAAAGTCCTTGATACTTGTGTTGTCATTTTAATAAAATGTAGGCACTTTGGAATGCTATTTAACTCTCCTGGCAGGCTGAGCCAAAGCACTTGACACAGAAAACTCAAAGTGGATCACCTTTTTTTTTTTGCGGGAGTATCTACTGTATATTCTACAAGTAGAGGATTTGGTTTTAGAAATATTTTAGTAAAAATATTTTTATGACTATCTAAATCTTGGATACTATAGCACGTTCTTTTAAGATGCAGGAACTGCTTCTGTTAGTAAGATACACTCCAGTAGCGTGTGCCAGTGTTTTGCAGAGCTGATTCACTTAGTGAATTAGTATACTAATTTTTGGAGTAGCTTCACTGATTATTTAGCATGAATAAGGGCAATATAATGCTTTTCTTAGGAAAGCGAGGAAAATTATATGTCAGCATATGAACTGGTAGAACTCCTATATTGCATGGGTAAGGCAGAGGGATTACCTGAAAGCAGCTGATACAAGAATGACATGGTTCTTCTTTATCTTACAGTAACGGGTGTTGATTGAGTAGTAGGAAAAAAATGAAATTAAGTACATGGAAAAGACCAGTATGTTGGAGGGGAAGCAGTGTTTATGTTTAGCTATGGCACTTGCTGGTCATTTCTTTTTCTCCACATTTTTCTCCCATTAGGTGAAAAAGAATAGCTTGAAATGCTCCAGAAATTTTTACTTACTTACTTACTCACACACACAGACACACACACACACCAAAACAAAACAACAGAAAATTGATAGGAATATCTGAACTATTTTCAGTAGAGTATGCAAAAGGCCATGTAATCTTCCACTTGGGAGCCTATAAACATTTTTTTCTTAGCTTTGTACTTTGTTCTCAGCACTTTAAGGCATTTATCAATTATTCTTCACATTGGTAGAGGAGCATTAAGAAAACTCTTCTGGTCTACAGATAGAATCAGTGCTGGTATTTGTGTATTTCTGGCTTATTTTTTCTGTACCTTTCTAAGGTTGCTGCTGTTTATTTGGTTTTTTAACTGTGAATTTCAGCAATTTGTTGTAATTGCCAATCAAAATATTGGAAGAGACACCGGTGAGCATGGCATAGATGCTTTGTGTGAGTTCAGTAGCCTAAATCAATAACTACTTCTATGTAGAACATTTTGTCATCTGCATAAATTACAGGAACAATAACAGGCATAAATCCGTTTTTCACTTTGAGTTTAGCACTCAGATGACAGTGTCTGTGTACAACCATATTAATGGATCTCTACACCCAGTTTTCAGTTCAGAGACTGTGTATTTTATCTATGTCCCTATGTCTTAGTGCAGTGAAAACCAAGTGGGCACCAGCCACCTCCTTATCTCCCATGAATCTCAATTTCTACATAAGAAATACCTAAGGACAGACAGAACAGCAGTCTGGTATGCATGACAGTTGGGCCAGGATCACAAGGTGTGCTGCATAATTCAAAAGGAGTTGCAGATGCATCCAGCATAATATACCCTTGCTTCTAAAATTCCTCCCATTTAATAAACTGAGTACAAACTTGGAACAAACACAGGAATCGAAGTAAAGGAACACAAACCAAGCCTTAACTGTGTGTGATTCCAAACTGGAATCTCACGTATGCCTCATCTCTAGCTGGAAAAGACCTTCCTGTCTGGGAAGAGTCCAAAAGCCCTTCAGTTCTCCTACGGCAATGATAAGATTATTCTTTATGAGACACTTGCTACAGACCATCTGAGATTACCAATTTCTTCTGTGTGGACTTCTGTGTGAAAAGATGAGAGACATTCAGTTGCACACTTGGGCCAAATTTCAACTCATATACAAAACATTTGCTGTCGCATCACTTATTCCTTAAAGCAGAGTAATCCTATATCAAATAATTAAAGATATTTAGCATATGAATGTTTCCCATCTTTGTTCTATGTAGGTCAATAGACACTTCTACCCTTATTTTGAGGTTCTGCAGATTTGTGATTTTTAATAGTTTTGTTGTATTTTAATAATAATTTAAAAATGAAATAAAATATTTTAATCTTTTAAAACTTATTTTTAGTAGATCAGGTAGACATTTGCTCTTGAACATAAATTGCAGTGAATGACTATTTTCCAGTAGCAGGACACACAAAGTATCTCAGAATTTAATCTTCATCTTGCAGTCCTTTTCAAGGGTGATTCTAGCTCTTTAAAACAGAATCTTCTCTAATGCATATCATCCCATATAGTGTTTCAGTTTGCATCAAGAGTGTACTTTTGAAGTGCATCTCCTGAGCCTCTCTTATTACTATCCTTTGGTACACATTATGGCATAGTCTGGCACATGCAAACTGGACTCCTTTTCTACAAAAATTAAATGGAATATGCTGACATATCACGTCAGAAAACACAAGTAATATGAACATTAGGTCCTCAGCACCAAAAGTTTCATTCTAAAAGTCTGTTCTAATTGTATCCTGTTAATGTAGGTATAACAAGTTTCTTTGTTCAGCTAACCAAGCTACTACTGTAGGCTTAAGCAGAAGGCTTAATTAATATCTTCAGCTGTGCTCTGGACTAGGCACTCTGTCACAGACCCTTTGGATAGATTTCTGTGATTTAAAAAAAAAAAAAAAGTAACTGATAAATCTGTAAAGACTGAAATTTCCAAACCAGAAATCTTATTGAGAAATTATTTATCCTGAGAATAAAAAAGAAACCTTTTTCAGTTTTAGCTTCTAAAAGTTCATGAGTTTCTTAAAGCTCTTAACTATATTAGACTTTGAGTATCTGTTCTTCTTGCTTGTAATCCTATTTTGCTTGTCTGTACAAATAAGAAACTATTTTAAGTCAGGCAGAGAACTATTTTAATGGCAGAGAATTTGCATAACATTAGAATCCACTTACCCATATGTATCCATAGTTGTTCACAAACTTCCACAGAAATATCTTTCCTTTGTTGTTCAGCTTTTCCACTCTAAAGGATTTCATCCTTTTGTTTGTTTTTGTTTTGCTTTGTTTTTGTTGTTATTCAGATCTTTAGGATCTTCAGCTGTGTAGCATCTGTTTAAGAAATATGTTTTAGAGTTATTTTACAATTCATTGTTGACCCAGCCATTCAAAAGTGGTGATTCTCCCACTGTATTTAGATTGGTGTGGCTTCATCTTGAATATTGCACGCAGTTCTGGGCTCTGCAATATAAAAAGGATGTTAAGATCCTTGAAAATGTCCAGAGGAGGGTAACAAAACTGGCAAAAGGAAGGCATGGAAGGCACATCCTATGAGAAAAGGCTGGGGACACCTGGGTTGCCTAATCTGGAGGAAAGGAGGCTGAGAGGTGACCTTGTTGCTCTCTGCATCTTCCCAAGCAGGGGAAGCGCAGAGGCTTCTTCTTCCTGATGACAGGATGCACGGGAACTGCACAAAGCTGCACCAGGGAAGGTTCAGACTAAATATAAAAAAAAAAATTCTTCACTTTGAGGGTGGTCAAACACTGGAACAGGCTTCCTGGAGAGGTGGTTGATGCTCCCATGCCTGCCAGTGTTCAAGAGACTTTTGGACAATGTCCTTGTTAATATTCTTTAACTTTTGGTTAGCCCTGAAGAGGTAAGGCACTTAGATTAGATGATCTTTGTAGGTCCTTTCTGACTGAATTATACTATTCTGTTCTGTTTTAATGTCTCAGGACCAGAATATCTTGGGAATTTTTTATTATTTTCGTTATACTCACAAGATAACCCCTTTGCTTCAGTGATGACTACAGTTGTCTTTTTCACTTAACTTTGTACTTTTACTTGAGCAAACTATTTACTATATGGCTCATCTTATACAGTAGAACTTACACAGTAGACCTTACTACCTACTATGCCTTTAACCAAGCTTCATTCAGTATCTTGGAAGAGTATTTAATGTTTTGCTATTTAACACACAGAATTGCCATGCTAAACAGTATGTTACTTTGTCATAAATTGTGAAAAAAATTGTGCTAATAACAATAAGTCATTATTGAACAAAGCTGGGAAATTCAACAAGTATCAGCCTAGCCTTTTGCATGTTTTGGTCTTCCAGTCTAAGGCAAGAATAAAGGTTAGGGTTGCTAAGACTCTTTGCTAGTAAACAAATTCATCTTATTTAGACTGAGGTAAGTCTTTAAAGATAAAAGATTGCTCAGAACAATATCGTGCACCCACCACCTTTGAGTTTCATACCGCTTTTGAGACCGGGGGTACCATTTCTAGGATTTATGTGAATGCCTAGAATTTAGACTTTTATTATCTTTATGCCATTCATTTTTGTACTAAAGTGGGTACAAAGGTTAAGAGAAGCAGAACCAGGATTGTTTTTTATTTCTGAAGGTCGATAGCTTTTTCCAGGATTTCAGACAAGATGGCCTCTGCACATCAATTTCTGGTCTGTAAAACGGAGATAACAGCACTTTCCCGTCTAGGAAGGCTGTAAGTCTAGATACTTTAAAAGACTGTGTGCTATTAGATGATGTGAGCAAATAAGAACATGAAGGCATAGTGGTATTAGTACAACGTAGAGAAGTATTGTATTAGTATGGAGTATTTTATATCAAGCATACTGAGATTATCCATTAATGTTCAGTGCTCTCAGCTACTATTATTATTTTGTTTCCTGTCTAGAAGATCAAGCTTATAAACATCATCCTAAGCTCATCCTTCTGTTACAATTTATTTCCTGTGTGTTTTGAGACTGATGAGCTATAAATTGCTTGTGAGATGTGATGCTTTTTTTTCTAATCACAAACTATAAAGAGTAGAGCCTAGCATTATTTTATTACTTTACTAAAAGAATTTTGCTAATGAGTCTACCAATACAGTTTCCCTATTAAAAAATGAAACTGATAATGATGTTGCTCTTGATTGGGAAAGAAGGATAAACAGTTTTGTTATAAATTGTTTCTAGCAAATGTCTTCCTCCTTTGAGATGCTTCAGAAACAGAAGCACTAACACTAGTGATAGAGCAAATGAAAGTAAGCAAACTGACTCTCAGTGAATATATTTATAGCATCTTAAATACCATACTTTCTACAAAAATGTATTGGGAATGCTATGTTATCACATCTTTTAACATTTACTAGGTGTGATGTTTCCTACAGCTTTTGTTTGCTGTGTTTTCCTTTCAAAAGTGAAAAAAAGTCTGATCAAGAAGACAGCATGCAAAGGGTAGCATGTTCTGAGCAAGTGAAGGTGTCATTGACTTAGTGGAGTCAGATAACTTCTGAATTGCCTTCCCCTCTCTGTAGAATACTATTTTTTCTTCATCCTCCATGAGAATTAATCTTTATCCTCCACAAAGATTAATCTAAAACTTTTTGAATCTCTGTGTGCAAGCACTTGTGTTTGTGTGTAAAAGAAGGAGAAAAAGAACATGATTCTCATCCAGTACATAAAGCTGTGGGAGGTTATTATTCATGTCTCTGCTTTTAGTCAAGGTGACTGTCGAGAGGACTGCGTTCGCTAAGCTGATGGGTTTTTTTGTTTGTTTGTTTGCCTTTTTTTTTTTTTTTTTCCTGGAAAGGATTGTTTTCTGGTTTTGATTTAAAAAATTCTCTCTTTCAAAATTTCATCTGATTTCATGCAACAGTTCCTAACTTTTTTTTCCAGACAACTCTGAAATTTCCAGAAGTAGTAAGGAAGACCTATCTGTTCTGCATGCTTTTAAAGCACAGCAAGAACTAACAAGCAGTTTCTAAGAGAGCTTGGGGGGCTTAGAAACGCTTATTTTGGAAGTATTCACTGCTTAAAGTGTTTGAACTTCAGCCTGTTTGCTTGGCAGCAGATGCAGAGGGCCAGTTGGCCACTTTTTACTGGCTTCAGGATCCCATGCTGACGACAGTGTTCTAGATTTGGCTCTTTCACATTTGGTGGACCACCATTGTGATTTTTTTTAATTCTTCTAAAATTTTCATGTTTTTGAAAATGAGCTAATTTGTACTACAGGCATATTGTTCCTTAGCCTGAAGAGAAGGCAGGGTCCAGGAAATTATCTTTTCCATTATTATTCTCAACAAAAAGAAGCATACATAATGTAATGGCATAAAGGCCAAGGTCACAATGAAATAATATCCCCACTATTTCAGGCAGATACAGTGTTGGACATGAAACATTCAACATGACTTATATTTTAAAATGAGAAGGCTCATTCAGGGACAGAAGTATCTTAAGTCTGATTCCACAGTGTGCATGCAGGTAGAAGTGTAAGTGGGACAAAATCATCAATATAAATTTATGTATTTTGAGTGACTTCTGTGGCTCAGGTTAGGCAAGTAAGTGATTACTTCACAGAAGCCTGTAAAGATAAATTTCCCATAAAGGTTCATCTGATCGGTTGAGATATTTAATTACAATAGAAATGTGTGTTTTTTTCACGCAGAATTAATTATTTGTGACCCATGTCCCATCTCTTTCAACAGCCACAATACTTGAGTACATTTCTCAAACTTCAGATATTTTTCACACCCCCTCTCTTTCTCTGTAAATTATAAATTATTCTCGGAAGCTCCCGCCTTTACTGTCTTACAGGAAATTCTAGTCATGGCTCTTAGTAATTTCCTCCGTTCCCTATTCCATTAGGACATACTGAAGAGGCAATTAAAAGAAAAGGAAATTATATGCAAAGCCTGAGCTATTAGTTTTATACCAGCTGAATGCCATTAATTAAATGAAATAGCCCAGAAAATGGACCAAATTTAAGTAGTAATATTGTAGAAAATGTACCAAACCTGAGCTGTTACTATCACTGGGACAGATGAGTACACTGAAAATATTACCAAATGGAGACCTAGCCATTTTCTATATCAAATATATAAAATAACTAAACCTACTTTTGTGAAATCTCTGGGAGCCTGATTTCACTTGAACAAAATAAGGATTCAATTTAAATAGATAAAATGAAAACATTTCTATGTTGTTCAGTCCCAGTGTGAATCCTGAAATATCTGTGGTAAATGCTATCAGTTTAAGACTACAGAAATACATTTATTACTAGCATGTATCGTGTTGCTAGCAAGATTGGTGAGATTTTCTAAATTACAAGGACTTGCAAAAGTTAACTATACTTATGTTTGCATGCCCGATGTGCAAGAAACTGGAATGAAAATCAGTTTTTTAGAAGATAAACCCTAAAGAAGAATCTTTTCTATCATATATGTTTTTCAGCTTGGAAAGAAAAATAGCAAAATATTGGAAAAAGACTTATTCTTGGTGGCATTTGTGTGGTGTTGATTGGTTTGGTAAATAGTAGAACATACCTGCAGCATTCTTTTTCAGTATATTTGTTAACTCCATAGTTTCTCATGGATTTTAGAATAAGGAGACCTCCGTAAAGAAAGCAAGAAATAATGGATAAGGCTTAGATTTTGGCCAAAATAACTGCTGTTAAGTAATCAGTTTTTGAGCTAATTCCATTACAGATTAGGATTGCTTCCTCATCAGTAAATGCAAATTAGTAATTTTCCCTAGATGTAAGGTAAGACTAGGGTAAATTAATCTTTTTAGACTTTTTAAAAGTCTAAATCAGATGGAAGATAATGTTCATTATAATATTCACTGGCAATGCCCTTGAGCACAACAATTACCATTGTAGTTAATGCTAGTAACTATATCAGCTGTTGTAGTTTTCTGTTTCTGGAATTGTCCAATACAGAAACCTTGCGAATCAACCACAAAAGTATTCATGATGTTTAATTATTATGCTCTTTCAGTCCTCCCAATTTCTTCCACTTAATGACTGAAGCAGAACCCACAATATGAAGATTTATATAGCTTGGGGTTTTTGTTGTTGTTTTTTAAATTCATTATCTATTGTAGCAGTGGGTGTTCTGTTTGTTTGTGATAATGTCTAATCCTTTCTTAAACTATGTAGACTTCTGTGTGTCCCTAGTAATTCTCTCAGGTCAATTATTTGTTTTGTTTAAAAGGAAAAAAAAAATAGTTTCAAATTTGTTGACATTATGCTTTATTAGTTATCTCTTGTTAATTTATTAGGACAGAAAGGAAAGAGAAGCCCTAATTTTCAATATGTTGTGCATATATATATTATTTAAATATAATATATATTAGTCTTGATCCTGTTTTCAGTTAAATCAACAACTAAACTCTCAATGGTCTATCTGAATTTAGCTCCTGTCAGAAGAAGGTACATTCATATCACCAGTTTAATTTTTACATGTTTTTAGCTAATATCCCTGTTTTTAAATCTTGGGATTACTGTATAAGTTTTTATCAGAGCTTTCACACAATACAGCTAAAAAGGTATCAAGTCCAAAGCCTACAGACAGTAATACAAACATTTAAGTTGTCCCTTATTTTTTCTCTTAATGGTTTATTTTGAATAAATGCTGCTGTTGAAACATTCCAAATGCATCTCCATCAGTGCAGATGAAAAACCCAGCTATCAGTTAGCCAGCAGGTCCAATCCCCAACTTTTCATCAACATCAGTGATGTAACTGATTTGACATAGAAGTTTATAAATTGAAAAACTGAAAAGCCATTGACACCCTAAAATACTTTTTATTTATCAACCTAAATAATTCAAAAGAACTCTTGTTATGCTTTTAATTTATATTAAACTCAACTAAGGTTGAGTTAATTATAACAATTATACAATATTAATTATACAATAAAATGCAGTGAGATTTCACCTGTTGTACAAAAGTGCATTTGTAACCAGGAGCCTGTACTAATAATACAGGTTCATCAGATTATGCTGAGCTCTACTTAGGTTCTTAGTAATTTAATGTTGAATGTTATCTGAAACAAAATCAATAGCTACTAGACTTTTAAAGATCTACTGAACTGTAAAAGCAGTTCCCTTTATACATGCTAGTCCTGTTGGGACAGCATTTGTGCATCATTTATACTTAAATCGCAGACAAACTTTGATCTCAAATACATTTAAACTTATTTTGAGAACGGTTGAAATACGTGTCCAGACCTGTCTCTGATGTGCATAACTCTGTGCATTACTCTGTATTTATGCAAATACATTGTAGTATAGCAATGAGCAAATTTCTGAGAGTCACTGTATCCAGAGCAGTGTGCACATTGCATATCTAGTCTTTAGAGCTTCTTCTTCCATTATTTTTTTATCTGTATTTATGACGGGCAGGGGAAGCAATCAAAACAGCTGTGAAGATAAATTGGCCTTTTCTGACATAGAAGAAATGCTCTGAAACGTTTTGTGATATTTCAAAGCTGGCACAAACAGTGTTTTTAATATAGATAGCTTGTAGATCCTCAACACCTTATTCCTGACTGGCTTAAATGCAATCAGAAAACATCAAATTCTGTTGTGAAAACTGTAGCCAATTAACATTTACCTGCAGGTAATTAAAGGTGTGTGCCTTTGGTTTGCTTCCTGGGGTTTTTAAAAGTCTTGATAGCATTTTATTAACATGACTGATAATAGTGGAAGTCTGGATTTTTGTATTTGAAGAGCATGTTTTTGTCAGGCAAAGTTTCCCTGAAATGCTTAGCTTCAATTGATGTTTTTAGATATTTTCAACTTCTAATACCTGTAAAGAACATACAGTACTGTACAGCTTGGGCACTTCTGTTTTGTTTTGTTTTTTTAACCTATCTGCTAATGCTGCTGTGATCTGTGTAATAACATTTTTCTTTATTTATTGGCTTTTACATACAATAACTAGTGTGGAACACATGGTTTTTTTTGTTTTTTTTTTTTTTTTTTTTTTTTTACAACTGATGTGTCTTTATACTGTTTTTCTGATATTACTTAGCTTATCCTTTTGAGTTCCATCCTGCCCCTCTTACAGTAAGTCTTGTTCTTTTTAAGTTGTCCTATATATTTATCTATTTTAACAAATGAAAAGAAGTAAAAGAAAACAAAACTGTGATGGATATGGTATTACGCAGTATTAGTGACAGTGACAAATTCAGTTGCTTGGTGACTATCTATGTTTCCTCTGAGTTGTTTACTTGTTTTGAAGTTCTTCTAAAACTCATAGTTGAAACATTTTTCTTCACACTGGAAAAGATTCCAACTTCTCTGTGGTTAAAATATGCTTGTTCTGAAGATCAAATGAAACCTTGTTTGTGTTCTCAATCTTTCTGATTAGGAAGGCAACTGTGAAATCAGAATAACGAGACATTTAAGTAATTCTGAGGCATTTTGCTGTGGCTTTCAGTCTTACTTTCTCATCCATTCTTTCTCACTCTTTCTCTCTTGATCTTTTTTTGATCTTACTTTCTCTTTGTGTGTTTATTCCCCACCCCCATTAGGTCTGTTTAATTTCGTGTTTATAATCAAATATTCCTGGGGAATAGGAGGAGAAGTGATTAACAGCCCATGAACGTAATACTATGATTTATGATTGGAGCACTCGCCTGGAAGAGTAGCACCTAAATTCCAGGTCATAATCCAATTAAAATTTTGTAAATTTAACATAAAGTTTGTAATGTTTTTAGCTACCTTAATATTTCCCAAGGTAAGTTTGCCCAACTCTCATTCAGCTCATTAGAGTAAATGCCTTTCTGTACATTTCATTCATCAAAATTTGACTCTTAATCCCTGGATTATGAAGGATATATAGGTCTGACTCATTCTCACTCCAGACAAAGTTCCCAGATGATTGAAAGTGCTTCTTTGCATCATTAAAAAATATTTCCACTTTCTCATCTGGATAGTGTACTCTTTCTTTGTTTAGCATATGCTCAGAATGACGATAATCCTCTCCAGTCTCAGAAATTGCTACCAAGCACAGAGTGCTGCCGCGTTTCAGGCTGGAGAGACTTGGTTTATATTTGATAGAAAGCAGTAGTTTATCTAACTGAGTCAGGTGGTATCTCACCATTTTTCCTAAATCAGGGGTGTGGAGGGAAGGCAGAAAGGAGAATACGGTGTGGAAAGAGGCTTTGCACTTTTTCTCTGAGTTCATACAAACCCTTACATTGCCATTGAAATTATCAAGTACAATTTCCAGTCTTTGATAGGGAAGAAAAATAAGCTAGTGGGTCTAACCATAATCTCAAGATGACATAATAGAAGCCCCCAAATGGGATATTCTTACCACAGGAAAATATTGCTTTCTCTTAATACCCTGCAAAGAGTGTCAGTCTGTCTCAAGCAGTATAGCATTGTGACCGTGTCAGTGTCTGCTCACAGTATGGTATCCTTTGAGGTAAAGGAATTAAGTTGAAAAATTTCAAACAGACTTTAATCATCAGCAGGTTGTTATCTTTAGGACTAAAATTTTTCACAGCAGTTGGAGATTTCAAAGTGTGTTACGAAGAATGCAGCTATTTTAGCTGACGTTAACTAAGAAAATCAGGAATTTTTTGGCAATGCTAGAAACAAATAGAGCTGGCAGGTTTTATTTGAGGAAGGGAGAACAAAGTAGGATGGAAATATATGATATATATATATATATGTATTTGTATCCATATATGTATATGGATACAAAAAAACACTGTCACGTATCAACTTCTCATTCTTTTGGCAAGGGTATATAAAACCAGAAAGACTTTTCTGGTATATCAATGTAAGTGTGATTCAGGAGGAGGAAAATATATAAAAAATGAAACTTGAACTATTCAAAAGGTGCAAAAAACATTTTTTATGTTAACTCCAAAGTGTAAGAAGACTGGCAGATGCTTGTAGTGAATCCAGAGATCTAAGGGTGATAGCTATTTTTATCCTCACCTCCACCATTCTTTATACCTTCCAACATTTACAAGAAATGAAACATGGATCCTAAATGCAACAGTCTTCTAGTGCAGTTTTCATACATTATATATATATAATAGTTATTATTATATATTATTATATATAATATTATGTTTTATATATAGTATATTATTATATATATAGTTATATATATAATGTATGTATATATATATACACTTCATAAGGATGATACCAATAGGTATCATGTAACAAATGATTGTTTTAGTAGAATGTAAAAGTAAAAAGGAAGTTGGTTTAAACTTGCACAAGCCATCATAATTTGGTAATTTAATAATTTCCTGACTTTGCACTGTTAACAGTATTTCACTTCTTTAGTTTGATTTCCAAGTTAAACAAAAAGGCAAAATGAGAAAAGAGCTCTGTACATTTTATTATACAAAGACATGCTTTGCAAGGTCATTGTCAGGGATAGAGCTCAGAATCCCAGTTCAATTTCTGCCACATGAGCAAAAGGATTAAATGATAGATGTAATAAGCTTTTGACCTCTCCATAGACCTGCTAGTAGACACAGATAGCGAGAGTTATATGACAGTGTTTTCTAGTAGTTTGATGACAGCACTAGCATCACTGCTATGTAGACTCTAGAATATTTAGTTCTATTTCACATTTCAGATGGAATGTGTTCTAGAGGTCAGAGATCTGTCTTCTCTTATCTCGCATCTTTGAAACACCAGCTTGCTTTTCAGGTCTGGTGTACCATCCATCCTTGCAGCAGAATTCATCCCCAGCCAGGGCAACCTCTACAGTTGATGCTAGTTTTGTATTCAAGTTCTGTACTCCTATAATATCTAGTTCTTACTATTTTTTGAAAGGAGTTGTGTACCTTAAGCTTGAGATGTTTTCTCTCATTAAGTAACCAAATGAGAATGCTTCTTTTGTAACCTTGATTTGAGCAGCTGCTTCTTCCTTTCCCTGTACTCATGGACAATTTTTACAAAGCCAAACATATTTAGAGTGGTCCCTTTGGTCTTCTCTTACTTTTTATGAGCATTTTAAAAGAGGAAAAACTGCAATAGAGATTTCCTGAAGTTGCCTATCCCTTCTAATACCACCAAAATATATGATCAATGCACAGGCAATTTAGATACCATGTGTTGACATCCTTCACAGGAGAACATTGCAAATGGGAGTGCTTCTCTTCCTTCAGGGATTATAGAGAATTGTCTAGTCAACACCGGCTAGATGGGCTCACAATGAAGAGGGTATATGTTTAACAAACGCTGCTAAGCTTGAAAGCTTATTCGGGTCTTTGTGTACACCCCAGAACTGGTAGTGCATGCGAGTGGTTTGCTGAAATTTTAATTAAAACTTTTTATCTAGCTGCTTCTCAAAAAGAAAGGATATTCAGTGGTGACTAAGAACTGTAGGGGGGATACTGTTCCATATCTTACATGTTGATCACAGTTTTCGAAGTTGGCTGGGTAAAACATACTGTAAATGGTATTAGTCAGAAACATATGGATATTTATACATAGTCATAATAGTCATAATAGTTTGGAAAATGTACATTGATTTAGATAGAAATTTGCTGAGAATTGAAATATGCTTTCCTAGATACAGTAACTAAGAAGAAATGATTATGTGGACTAAGGCTGCAGCCTTTAAATAAAATCCTTTATAAAAAGAAAATAACTATGAGGTTAATCATTTGAAGCTTAAAATTAGACCCAGGGAGAGAGAATGACGTAATGCCTGTAGTGGTCTTCATCATTTCAGCTCCTTCCTCCTCAGTTTTCTTTTCTCATTCTCTTCTGTGCTTGCAGAGTGCAGACTTAGAAGTCTACTAAACTGACTTCTTTTGGGGAGATGTAGTGACCTCTGTGAAGCAAGCTTTTTGTACACTGTGGTGCTCCATGATCATCCATCACTTAAGCAGCTTTCAAGAGACCTGCTTTGTTCTGTAACACGGTCCATCTGGCTGCACATAACAAAAATCACCAGGGAAGGGCTCTGAGATAATTTTTCTAAGAAGCCCAGCCCTTAAAGGATTGGAATCTTCAGTATTTCAATCCTATATAGTTCCTAATCCATATTTTATGCACTGTCACAGTTGTTACTTGAGCTTGTCTTGGAAGTAAAGATAAAGATGGAACAAGCATCACAATGATGTATTTTGCAAAATGCTGTTCCTCCAGGTCAGTGCACACATCCATTGGATGAGATCCCAAACCACAGAGCAAACCCACAAATGCCCTCACTGGGGCACTATTCTATCTGAATAGATGCTGCGAAAGAATAACATGAAACTAGCTCATCTATGCTTTCCCCCGTTTTTTTTTTTTTTTTTTTTTTTTGCCATTTATTTGATTAAATAAAATAAATAGAAAAGGAAATTTGTCTATTGTGTTGATCACCACGGTATCCAAAGTTTATTGGATACTTGCAACGTAAGCATGTTTACTTTTCTTACACACCAGTGCCAGCACATATTTATAACAACAGTGCTTTTACCAAGGAGGGAGTGTATTCAGTCCAAGGCTGTAAAAGTGCCTCCTGGTTGCTTTGTAAGAGCATCCCCCATGATTGCCCTGATTTTTACGATGCAACCAGACAGTAAACTCATAGTGGACCACACTGCTTCATTTCCAGGACCATAGGCAAGTAATGGTTCTCAGTTTTCTCTAACAGAAACTTTGTGAGTGCAACTCACAAACTGGATTCATTTTTTTTCCTCAAAATAAATAAATCCAGAAATCTGGAATAGAATAAATAAATAATGTCAATAAATAGAATAAATCTGGAACAAAAATGCTTTTTTAGTTGAGTTGAAAAGGGCTTGAAATAGATGAGTAAATCTTGTGCATTCATGGACTTTCTCATGTTTCAGACTAACAAATTCAGTTGCTGGTTGTGCAGTCCTCAAATACAATTTTATAATATTCATAATAGTGATTTCTGATTCTGCTAGTTTGTACTAAAGCAAGCAGGTTTCTTCCATTGATCTGTTGGTTTCTTTTTTTTTTTGGTTGTTTGTTTTGATTTGTTTTGTTCTGTTACTTTTTCTTTACTAAGGTCAGATTTCTTAATGGCATTTATACATTTTTGTTGCCAGACAAAGTAATAAGAGCAGAAAACCAAACACTCTGAATCTTCATGGCTTTATTTTATAATCTGAACTCCTGTTTATTTTTCCAGAGAGCAGAACCCAAAGTGTTGGGTAGAACAATCATGGTAGGACCACAACTGATGTTTGTAGCCACAGCCTTTAAATCTCACAGTGACTATGAAAACCAAGGTTCATTATAGCATGTGGCCATGACTTTCAAAGAGACTATTCAGTCTTTGCTGTTGTTTAATCAGTATTAGTATTGCACTTAATAGGCGTGTTACTGGTACTAATTATAATTTTGTATGCATGCATTAGAACATTAAATATCAGGATGGTTAGCTATAAAGAATAACAAAAAAGGACTCCTCTAAATGTCAGGCCTTAAATTGTTATTGTTAGGCTTACATCAATTAACTAGAGAATTGACTCATAAAATAAATATATTATATAAATACAAACATATTGTATGTGATTATTTAATGTAAGAAATCAAGAAATATTTGAAATAGTGAACCTTTAAAAATCTTGTTTCAGTTTTTCTTTCAAATGAAGTTAGAAAGCCAGTCTTAAGCATGTGCTTTCTAGTGGAAAGTTGTACTGCACAGCAGGGTTGGGCTTGGAAGGAGAGAGGAGTTTGGTGTTTTCTGAAGTGTCCAGTGCTTAAATACAGTTTGTCTGCATAGTGTCTTTATGAGATTATGTTGCACTTGTCATAGATATTACCAGCTGAAGGCCTGGGGACATGACACAATGGAACTTGGAAATAACTCTGATTATTGGGTTATGGAATTACAGTTCTCATCCTTCCACAACAAAGCTTTATTTTATTTTATTTTTGAGTGGCACAGGACCATCATCATCTTCCTGCTCATAGCCTGGATAGCATGCGTGATGGGGAGTGAGATAGACATTTGAATTCCTTCAAGCTAAAAAGGGAATTAGACCATATCTCCTACTTCTTGGGCAAATATTCTAGCTATGAAGCAACTATAAAAAAAAAGTATGTGGCAGTACTGACACAATCAACACATCTGCTGTTGATTATACTGTTTTTGTGGGTTGATGTTAAGAATTACTGCAAGTAGTTAACAAATACCATATTGTTTTTGTGAGGACAGAGGTGCCTAGATGTTCAGTTCAAGTAAGATAGTATCACTTCTGCATACAGAAAGGACTAAAACTTCAAATATCTAAGTAATTTTTGGCAAAAAAAAAAAAAACACTAAGTACTGAAGATATCTGAGGTATGGGGAGATCAGTTACCAGGGGTTAAATATACTTCAAATTAAACTTAATATAAGACATCTTTTTCTTGCACCTCACCTTCAAATCCTTAGATTAATTTGAATACAGATTGTCAAGGTTTGTATGATTGTTTTCATGTGTTTGGTACCAGTTTAAGACTAGAACTGTATTTTATGTACTAACAATTCCAATGGAAACCTGTCTTGGCTACTTTAGAAGAAATGACTTTTCTCTCAGTTTCTTTTAGTTCTTGTTTTCCTGGTAATTCATGGTGGTTTATCCCTGCTCATAGCAGCATATCAGTAAACCAGGGGAAAAAAAAAATCTGAACATAACCAGTCTTTCAGACCCTGTTATCTTTCCCCATTCTCTGGTGCCTTCAGCTTGGGTTCCAGTCTTTCTTCCTTTGTTATCTTTCTCTGTTCTAAAAATCATAGACGTTTCACAGCAAGAGGAAAAGCCCATTTAAATCTCAGTTGGAGATTCACTGCTGGAAAACTAGTTGCAACAAATCCCTGTATAAGCTTTTATTTTTTTTAATAATGACTCAAAGTTTGTGTGAAACTTCCTATATTTTAATTAAGTTTATATTTTAATTGTTTGTGCGCTTTTTATATTTTAATCAATTTTTGACAAAGATACATAAAGCAAACTTCTGTGCTTTACCATTTGCACCAGAAATACACAGCATATATAAATAGGTCTTGGAGCTACCTTAGTACCCCAATGATTTTGGTAAGTCTGTAGAGATCATGTCTCTCCCTACTGACATTAAGATGCTCTAACTTTAACACAATTTGTTTGCTGTAGGTCACTCTGGTTCAGGTATGATGCCAGGACGAATTCAGCCTGGAGGACAAACAGATTTATCCATGGCTTTTTATTTCAAAAAATCTCTCTCTTTTTTTAAACGCCATACTGAAGCTCGAGAAACATACAACTGAACCCTTTTATACCCTTTCTTACCTCTTCCCCCTCTTTGTTCCTCCAGCTCCGCCTTCCCCCTGCACATTCCCCCATGGGTTTGCAGAGCTCTGCAGTTTCCTGCACCTTTCCAGACTGCGGGACCCCCTGGTTCACAGTCTTGTCAGCTGCAGAGTCCAGGTTGATCTTCCTGGAAGTGGATCCTGTAATTTGATAGCCCATCAATTAGCATGACTGGGAGTTCTTTTTCTTGTCATTGTCTCCATCTTTGCTTTGTCAAGTCTGTCTCAACATTTTTGCTTATTGTTCCCCCTTCTTTTCTTTTTATTATCTTGACTTAGAAATGCTCAGTCAGACAACTGTGCTCAAATCAACATTTTGATTAGTGCGACTGACCAGACTTGGTTCCTGTCACTGCCTCCTTTTTTATTATCCCTTGTTGCACTGGAAAAGGTCCTTGACCAGATACCCTTAAAGGAGTAGAGACTCTCTTTCCACATATCCTTACATAACCAGCTCTACTGGACTCCTCCTCTGAACCCTTCAAGCACAGTTGTATTTCACTGATTAAGCTATATGCTCCCTAAAAATCTTTGCATAATTAATCCATTGAACATATACGGAATAAATTACCTATTCATATTTATATTAGATGGAACAGCTGTCCTTTACAAACCTAATCATGCACTTTGGCCTGCTAAAACTATTTTGAGAGTGTAGTCCTTTAATACCATCTAAGTATTTGAGTGGTGTTGGTGGTGATATTTATTCCAAGTGGACTAAATAGAAGAAAACAGATTAAGAAACGTTTATATAAATACTGTTCTGAAGTTTTTACTTTGGTGGAATGTTGCATGCTTTGTTTTCACGGCAGAAAGATGACAAGAAATCTAGAATATTCTTCATCAATCAAATAAGATTAAATTGAACACTAATATAAAATGTATTAATGAATTTTACCACATTAAATAATATTTTGAGATAATTAAAGCAAAAATATGGCTCAAGAGATGTTGACAGAATTTCCCTTCAAGCACATTTCTAATTTCAGCAGGGAAGAAGGCCATCTGTCCATGCGTTTTTCTGTAAGGATATTCAGACTTGTTTGGAAAACAACCAGACCCTGTCCTTGTAGAGGTTGGCAAATATGTGGTATAAAATGGAGTCATTTAACAGATTTAAGGATTTTGTGCAATTTTAGAGACTGAAATAATAGGGAATGCAAGTACCTCAGCAGTTAAATTGAGTCTATGCCCTGTCCTCATCAAATAATAATGGTAATACTTGATAGCTCTTTAAATGTTAATATGTACAGTAAACGCTACACTAAGGCACTATCAGCTGCTGCAATTACTTCTGAAGTTCTTCGTATCTATAGTCTGAAATGCCAGGAAAGGATATAGACTTTTTTTCTTCTCTGTGTTACTTTGATGCTTTCAGTCCTTTTATATTTCCTGAAATATGTAATGTGTTCTCTCCCTAAAGATATTGGAGATGACTTGCAAATGTGGTACCTGTAGTTAGTATATTGAAACTTGAAGTTACATCAAGGATTAATTTGGACTGTAAAACAGATCCAGATATTTTGTGCAGTTACTGTGAATACAGCAATCTTGTTGAATGCACGAAGAGGTTTTCCTTGTGTAAGAATTTCACTATCAATTTATTTATGTGATGGTGGAGGTATTCAACTTAACAGCGATAGCTTCTCTCACCTAATAGCCTCTTGGAGTTTATCACTAACTTACAAATCCTTGAAGTGTACAAGAATATTACACATTGCTACTAATATAACTAAGGTTGCTATATGTAAGGAAATCTTACAGTTTTCAACTCTGCATATACTTTGTTTTCATATATTTGAAATTAATTCTGTTGGAAGCCTGGGCCTGTATTGATATTTTAATAAAAATTTTTATTAGTGGGGAAAGCATGGTGGTTTATCTAAGGGAAGGATGAGGGAGAGAAAACAATGCAGAAGTTACTGTCTGAAGGTTCTGTGGTCTACATTGTGTTGGAAGCCAGGTTAATTATTGTTCTGGTCTGAAAATCTGACTATAGCAATTCAACCTTTTCATCTCTTGTCAAAGAGATGAGACATCCATTTCATAAATATCATTGGACTGAGGCATTTCTCAGACTGTTGAGTTAAATTGCTTTCCCTCCTTAATAAATTCTGGCTTACAAATGCGGTGTTTTTCTTGGATAGTCTTGGTGATATGGGCTGTCATAACGTACAGGAACAGAGACTACATTATGTAAGATTTAATTTTCATCTTCAGATTATATAGAACTTCATAGTTTGACAACGATACTATGTATTGTGCCCAGAAGATGAGAATAAACTAATTTAAAATTAATGCAATATGATCCTTGAGGATAAAAGGAAGGGAAGCTGCAATCTGTTGCTGTGGTTTCAAATGCAAGACCCTGTAGGGCAAATTCAATTCATCAACAATATCAAAAAATCCAAAATTGTATTGGGAAGGTCTGGACCTAACAGGAGAGCTTTCAAATAATAAGCACACGAATAAGCTACCGTTAGCTAGTGATACATTAGAGATTTGCACACCGAACACAAGTCCAAGAATACCTCTTAAAAAGGAAAAACCCTAGATGAAGACTGAACCAGATTTTTCAAGAAGTGAAATTTTAAGAAAATGTATTTCTCAGATTTTGTTTTAATGTCTCACACCCCATAAAAGAAAAAAAAATCTGTGGACTACAAATGAGGAATTCATAACATTTCAGTTATATTTATTGCATAACCCAGAGACAACACAAAGTATGGCATATACAAGATACAGCCGCTGAAATGGCTTTAACACATTAAGCAATAACGACACCTAAGCTCAGTGATTCATAGTTGAAGGGACAGGACAGCCAATGTGGATTCAAGGTACTCAGTGCAACAGAAAATAGCAGTCTGTTTACCTTAAGGATTTTCTGTTTTTTTGTTTTTTTGTTTTTTTTTTTCTCTAAGGGAAGAGAAGTGAGGCAGGAGGATCAGGAGACAATTTGACATTTACAATAAATTTTTAAACGGATCAGCCATAAAGAAAATTATTTCCATTTTTAACTTGTAAAAGAAATTGAATTTCCACAGTCTGTTGTTTCTGATAATATTTCATGATGTAGAAATATCAATTTTGAGTCCCAAATTAGACAATCCTGTGTGTTACAGATGAAATACATGTATTGCTTCATTACAATAGGTATAGAAGGAAACAAGCTCTTGAAAGCTATAAAAGATATCAATAATAGGAATTTGTGCATTCAGTATTATTCTTGTTTTTGCTTTGTTGGACAGCGCAGCTCTTACACTAACAATGACATTTGGGCTTTTATACATCCAAAGTTTGTATCTTTAAAGAACAAACAATTACTGACAGCTGGCCTTGTGATAAAGCCTGGATTTGTCTTGAGAAAGAATGCTTGAAAGTGATTTATTGGCCAAAGTAATTTTCTACTAAATTGTAGCAATTAGAATAAATATGAATTGTCAGTATGCCATACAATTTTGTCTTAACCTTTTGAGATGCGTGTACAAGTGGGCATACAGAACAGCTGAAGCAATGGCAGCTCAGGGACACTTGTCTGAAATACAATTCATTATTATCTCACTCTCAATGATGAAATGATTTTAATAATTCAAAAATGTTTCTGTAAGCCCTGACGCTTAGTAAATTGTAAACAATTGTGAACAATTTCCAGTACTCCAGGAGTGAGGCAGAGTTCCTTATACTTGACCATTACATTTAATATGTGCTCTAGATTAGTCAGTGGCTAGACAAATGAAGAAAGAGCTGTCCTCAGGTGGTCCAAAGGAGCCCTATGCACTTTGCAGCCTGTGGGAACTGTAGGAGCCTGAAGTGCTCCCAGAATAGGTGGACACTTCTGTGTGTGCTTGGAGTGATTCTTAAAGGCAGCATAGATCTGGCCAAAAAGACCATTGGAGAAATTACCAGAAATTCTGGAATTTGTTCAGATTTCCATCAAGTCCATATACCCGTGCTTACAGCCTTATCCACTCCGTCCTTTTTCTCATATGCAAGAAGCCTGTGATTTTAAAGACAAATATGTGTTCTCTGATATCCTTGCCTAAAAATTCTAAATGAGCTAAAATATGGTCATTCATTAAATCACTGAAGTGTCAGTCATTCACTGAGCAGTTTTAACTCTTTTGCTGTTTAAACTGGGTATAAATGCCTTTATCCCTAACATCAGCAAAGCAGTCAGTGTTTTTTCTTCCACTTTCAGAGATGATAAGATGTATTCTAATATAATCTACATCACGGACTGGAATGAAAGACTTAAACATTTTAGGTTATAAGTAGTCTGTCTTGGTGACTGCACTTCTTCAAGCAGTCTGGAGCTCACTAAATTAGAAAATTAATTTAAACTTTAGTAATCCATTGTCGCTGTCACTATTAAACTGATTACTTACATTTTCAGAATGGGAACCTCAAAATTCATCACATGATGCAGGACTTTATTTTACTTCTAAATTCTTTGAAATTTCCATCCTATTTATCACTCTGCTCCAACAGTTGAAGAAAGTTTACATCTAATTCAATCAGTCCTGCTGAGTTATGGCTTTGGAAGAGCTTCCAGGTAAAAGGAATCACTTGTAGAATGGTAAAATTGAATGAATCCACATAAATCTTTATTCATAAAGGAGTACCAGTAGACATTTTATACAATACGTTAAGATAAAGATACAAGACAATAACAGACAGAGATGTTTCAACCTTAAAAGGGTACTGTGGCATTTATGGCATCTTCTTACAAAGTTAAAGCAAAGCTGAAATAGTTGATACAAGACAATTGTGGAAAATAAGGTAAACTTACCTACGTGGTTTAGAGTTCAATCCTCTTCTCCTGTGGAAGTCTGTTTTAAAATCATCTCAGATAAAGCCTCTTGCATTAATATCTAATAAAAGCTGTGTTAGGTCCTGGCTACACTGGAAGTTAATTATTTTGAGTGTAGCACCTAAGTAATTGAAAAAAGTTGAAAGTAATATCTGAAATGTCTGAGGCGTGAGGAAACAGAAACCTTCAGTTTTCTGTGTTTTAAAAAACAAAACAAAAAAAAGGCAAAAAAAAATAGGAAATAAGTTTGTTGGTGTTTTGGGTAGCATTTGAGATTGGGTACTCTGTTTTGTCTCTCTTGCAGCAAACTTCATCTAGAACATGAATATGTTTTTTTTTTTCTTTACTTTATGATAACATTTCCCAAGTGTTGGTACTGAACTGGCAGTAGAGGACATTGATTTAAATGATGAATGAACTAGAGAAGGTCACTCTAGACAATGCATCATTGTCTGCTAAGAAGAAGCTGACTTCCATGACTACGAAGGACTTCACCTTGACAGTGAAGTCTCTTAGCAAGTTCTCTGTCCACCTCATGGGAACTGATAGCTTAGTCACCGGGATGAATGATTAAGGGGGTAAAAAGGGACAAAGTATTTGACATATTTAGCCTTTTGTTAGAACTCTTTAGCAAAGGGTGCTTAGTTGTATAAATCATGTGCTTCCTTCAGAGTTGAACTGGGAAAAAAAATTCCATGGGAGTCTGGAACAAATTAGGGAATCTAGCTTGGAAATATACAGTGCAACGTTGGAACTTAGCTTTTCAAGAGAAAATGCTGATAGAAAAATGTATTTTAGGACTCAGAGCATTTCACAGGTCCTGGGTTTTGGTCTTATCCATTCTTGGTTTTACTCTGGCATGAAAGCCAGATACACTGCACCTGTCCCTCCTTGGTCTTCCTTCAGTGAGCAGAAGGAAATCCAGATGCCTGGGCTAGTGAAGATGTGGCTGCCTCTAATGGTTCCTTGGAAAGGGAGCCAGGGCTATGATGCCTTCTTCCATGTAAATCACCTGCTATATTGTGTACACATAACATAAGAAGGGTTCGTACTCCCAAAAGGGATGCTGAGAGATGGCAAGATTAAAATCTATAACCTTGTCCCTGACTGTCTGTTCAGGAATTAGCTGGGGCATTGGTTAAAAGCAGCATCACATCAAAACAACTGGAGAGAGGATTATACAGGAGACCATTTAACTTCTTGATGTTTTGACTGCTATGAACTTTCGATTTTGGAAACCTTTTGTTGACAGGATGTTGTTTTGAAAATACAGCCTTCCTGGTTTTGAAATGAGATATTCATTATCATTTATAGATACAGCCTACAAAAATAAAACAGAAAAATTGATAACAATAATGAAATTGAAAGTCTCCTTCCTGAATCCATATTAAAATGAAAACAGTATGGAAGTCTGTTTCATGTGACGCATTGGGAAAAACAAGGATTTTGAAAATTTCCATTTTCTTCTATGTAAAATTTGATTAGTGTTGTTGTGCTTCCACTGCCAGCAGTCATTTTGCATGATTTATGATACATGGGAATGATAATGTAGGTTATGGTTAGGTTTACCTTGCCTTTTGTATATTTAAAAAAAAAAAAAAAAAAAGTCTGAGCTTTTCTCACAGTAAGCTACATAAATGCTGACTCAGGGTAGAAATGTTCCAAACTAGAATTCCTCCTTTTCCCTAAGGATGTTTAGTACTTCAGAAGTATTGACCTAGAAAGAGCACACTGTTAAAATATATTTTTATGACAGACCCCTCACAAGGGAACTGATGGATGGCTGACATTCAAAGACTTTGGCTGAGGTAGGGCTATTAGCTGATGGCTGTACAGGAAACAAATCAGATGAAATAAGAGCTCAGGAAATTGAGAAATACAACTGTGTTTCATCATGGCTTTTGTAATTGTATTGGTTGAAAAAAGATCTACTAGCTAATATTAGCCAGATGAAACAAAATTAATTCTGATGTGTTTCCCACATCTGATGCATTGTTCTGTGTGTTTTATTTTTGATTATAAAGAGATGAAAGCATTGCATTTTATAGTTGTTAGCACAGTTACTGAAGTTAGTGAATAAGAGATCTGAAGAGAATTTTTTTTTTTTTTTTTCAGGAATATCTAGACCATATTGCAGCATATTGTGTAGATTTATTGCCAGGCTATTAGAATAATCAAAATAATTTTAAAGATATATGCATGGATATTATATATGTTTTCATTCAAAGGTCTTCTGGTGCAAGCTGATACATCCATTGCACCATCTATATATAGAAGAATATTTTTCACCACTCACTGAAACATAACAACCCTGGATAAAAGATGAATAATTTTAAAATAGAATGTAAATACATAGCATATTCAGAGGATGAAAATTGAGCAATTCAGATTCTCTGACTTAAGGGTTACAGGTTAGCTGAAATACAGCTAAAATTAGCTGAAATTTATTTTTACATTGACATTTAAGCAGAGAACATTTTCTTGTATTCTTGAAATAATGCACTTTTTTTTTTTTTGTGGCATTGGCATAATGCAACAGCAAGGATGAGTAAAAGAGAAACTTGAAATACTATATATGTGTCAGTTTGTTAGGATTCTCTTTGAAAGAGTTAAAGTTTTCCAAACCAGTTGTTCCAATGAAGATGCTTTTTTTTTTTTTTCCTCCTTTTACAAGAAAGAATATTCAACTGTAGAGTGTGAATCAGTTACAAAACTTGAGTTTACATAGCTTACCACTTTATTGCCTGGTAGTCTCATATACTCAGGGTGCTAACCATCTGCATAATCCCCAATGGCAAAATGGGTAAAATTAAAAACAAAATAAATGTGCTCTTCAGGGGAGGAATTATCACACAGCTAGTTACCAATTAAGAGGCGGTTAAAATAGGTTATAACAGGACTGGGTTTGACTGACAAGGCAGTTTTCCTTATAAAGATTCTGCTGCAGTTCAAACAGCCCAAAAGTATTTGCAGTTCACTAGTGAGAATTTATTTTTTGCACATAATTGTATTTTGTAGGGGTTATAAGGGCTTAACTATAAATGTCTCCCTGATATAAAACACCAGAATTATCATGGTTTAAATTGACATTGTATATTGTTATCTGAAGGGAAACTGGAATTCTTAAGTCAATTCTTGTTGGCCTCTGCTACTTTGAATACTTACTACCCGGGGTTGGTTTAAATCCTTAATGAATGTGACAAATTCATTTTTGAATAAGGGTCAGATTCTCAGCAAACAAAAGTTCTGATCTAGTTTCTCCCATTTTGCTGTAAATTATCTGGAGAGAAACGATGTAAATGTTGGAAGACTTATATTGTGGTTTCACATTAGATCTTTTGTCAGAGAAATATTTCTCTAGTCTCAAACAGTTTAAAAAGTCTCTGCTCTTTCCTGTCAAAAAAGAAAAAAAAAGAAGAAAAAAAAAAAAAGAAGAAAAGAAAAGATCTGGATAAACAATTTCAACTATTTTTTGGTTATTGTTTGTTTGCTTGTTTTTCTTTAGTAAGCCAGATCATTTGAGTGATGGGATGAAGGTTGGAGTGTTTTTGTTTTGTTTTTATTTTTGTTTTGTTTTGTTTTGTTTTCTTCCCTTTGCTGAGAAGCAAAAGATAATGTCAAACTGCATCCTGAGAGAAGGTAAACACAATTCCTTTCATTTCCCTTAGCTGCACTTGGAGAAGCTGAAAATCCAGTCTTACATCAGCGAAACCAGAGCTAGGAAATATTCAGTATATGGCTTTTATTTTCATGTCTTTCTGTTTTTGTTTCCTTTATTTTTACTTTTGCAGTGGCATAAATAATCAAATCTGAAACATTTTGATTTTTTAAAATGTTTTTAATTATCTTTAAGTTTCAGAGGAGTACTTCAATCTTCATTATCTTTATAGCATCCTCCTTTAGGTGTATTTTGTCCATAAAATTCTTGAGACTTGACATTCCTGTCAATAATTTTTGTCAAAAAAAAAAAAGTCACCAAGCCACTTCTCCACATCAAATAACCTATGAGAGCCTGTTACTAAGAGACAGCAGGAAAGGTTTTGTCCAAGAAGGGTTGATTTAACTGGCTCTTAGAAAGTAGATTAGCTAATAGAGCTGTTTGTTTGTTTCAGTGTTAACCAATTTAAAAAAATAATTGAAATTGAATATCTGACAAACCAGTAAATTATTCTCATCCCATTTTAGGATCGAATGGGAAGATGCATTTATTTAATTACAATACTAAGGGTAGGAATTTTATTAATTTAATGTTTATTTAAATCTGAATTAGTAGACTGATATCTTTGCATAGTTCTATATCAGCTAAGTTCTTATAACAAATTTTGTAGATTTTATTTAATTATAGCCTTACGTTTAAGGATGAAATGTTTAGAGTCATTGGTTTTCAGTGAACAGAAAAGTCCAGAATCCTGGAAGGGCTGACAAGATCCAAGAAAGAAAAAAGTTACTAGACAGCCTCTTAAGATTCTGAAGAACTTTCTGTAAAATTACATTATCTATTTTAATTTATTACAATGTTGCATATACAGCTTTTTGAATACATTTGGACAATTTTACATCATTCTCATATATTTATACACTTTGAAAGTTCTAGACTTAAGACTTTATTCTTCATAGGAGTCATTCCATGGCAAGCACAAACCAAGACTATTTTTTTTAATTACCTTTGCTCAAAAATCAGAGCTCAAAACCCATAATGGGACTTTTTTTTTCCACTGCCATTTAGGATAAATAAGTGTGTGTGTGGGGACCTTGTTACATTTTTTAGAGTCTTAAGTTTCACTGAAAATAATTAAGGTGCACTAGAAATATCTTACAGATTTTAGTAAGGTTATAAAATAATATTAATAAGATTATAATAGAAACTTAAGTATAATGTTTTTTACCGACAATTGCTGTAGTATTCAGATACAGAATTGCCTAGAGCTATTTAACCATCCCTTTACATTTAGTAAAGCTTGACTATTTGCCAGAAACACAACATAAAATAATAAAACCACCATAGTACTAAAAACAAAATGCTGAAAAGAATCTTACTTTTTTATCTGCCTGCATCTGCATTGTTTTTGTTATCCAAAAGTAGAAGTACTCGAACACTAATGTATGCAGTTTAACAATGTTTATAAGGAAATACACTCATTTTTAATTTCCCATATTGCTTTACAAATTTGAATTTAAAAGAAATTCACTCTAGAACTTTACTGAAAATTCTGCAGGTTGAGCAAACGCTCCAGGTCTGTAACATTTCTCATGCTGTTTTAATCGAAACGTCAATGTAGAAAGCTGCAAAGTCACAGAATGGCATTTGTTGTAGTCTCTGTCAGTGGAGGCAAGTTTTCTTCAGTATTTTTAATGTCTGTAGTGGAAAAGTATCTGGTAAGGAAAAGTTGGCCAGTTACAGAAACAGAAATAAATTCTCAATAGTTTGAGAGTAGAATAGAAAGACAAATTGTTAATTATATCCTTTGGAAAAGATCTGTGGTATTAAAAGGTGGCAATTATCTGCAGCTGCAAACTTCACACTGGTGTTGCCACTGAAAAATAATATGCTTCCCTGAAGGGACATCTGCTGTCTCTTTCCCTGAACCATAATCCTCTACACAGAATTTTCTGTCCTCTATTTTGACCTTGAGAACAGGGCAGGTGACTTTTTTTAGTCTGTGATTGGCAAGTCTCAAAGCAAATTTTCTAACAGAAAAGCAATTTATTGAACCACCAACTCATGTCCTACAATAAAGATGGGGATGAATATCTTCTTTCCACAGATGACAGTTTTAGAGGAGACATGCAACAAATTTTGAGCTCAGATACAGGCCAAGTTTGTGTCATACTAATGGCAAAGCTTCTTGTTAAATGTTTTGCAAGGTTAAAGAATGTACAACAACAAAACCTGAGTTAATACTTTTCAAGGTCACTTTCTAAATGCTGGTATGTCAGAATTAAAGGTGAGCACATGATGTGCAGGGGATGTTTTCTTAATCTTAAAATACTGTTTGCTACCCATTGTGTTCAAGATGATGCTGTTTTTGTATTGATTCTTTGTAACATGGTGATAAAAGATGCATGTTTTATTAAAAAATAATATTTCAGTTGAAGATCTTGTAGTGCTTTTACCTGAAGAACTGGAAAGCAAAGAGTGTTCTGTCATGTTTATTAGCTGCTTGCATACTTATTCAAAAACTGAGGAGACTGTGCCAACCAAATAGGTATCAGCCACCTTAATTCTCTTTTGTGGGAGCAATCTTTAATAATAGAGGGTTTTATTGCTCTTTTCTGGCTAACAAATATGAGATAACCACACCCTCCTCCCTCAGGTGGGAAGAAAACTTGTCAGCATATGCCGTTTCCCCTCAGAAATTCAGCCCTAGTCATAGAGTCAGGAATGGTGTGTAGGAGGAGGAAAGCAGAGGTTTTACAACATCACCCAAGGAAGCCTAATGAACAAGAGAAAAGGATGAAGAAATAACGAGACTGATCCTTTCTTATGAGAAGATAGGGAATTTGTCCCGAAAAAAGACTGGACTGACTGTACGAAGTGTGGAAAGGTGTAGGTCATGGTTCTATAATTAAAACAGGAGAGTTACAAATTAGCTTCTCCTGCTTAAAGCCAAAGACTAGGTGGAAAGTTATATGGCTGTTATAGGTAGATACCCAAAAGGGACTTTTCTCAATAGTACCACAGATGTTACCTTCATGAAAGAAATGCTGCAAAGACATTTTTGGACTGAATCCCTGTGCTTTACAGTTGATAGAATACATGCTGAGACAATTGCCATAAATGTTGATATCTTCAGCCCTGGCTACCACGATAAAGATTTTTCCTGAAAACGTAGAGAAGTATACTTTTCATAATAGATATTACTAGAGATAATCAGTGATAATTACAGATATCTGTAATTCCTGTCATTGCCACTCTTATTCTCATTTCTTTTTGATGCCTTGAGCAAAGCCTCATGATAAACATCCATAGAATTGATAGTGCTTGCATCAAGCAAGTGCAGTAATGAAGCCTGAAAGCATCTAACAATTGATGTAATAAGCAACAGGTGCATGCAGGAGAAGGTTCAATGAAGTAACAATTAATAATAATGTTCCTTTTTTTTTTTTTTTTTTGGTAGGGTATTTCAGAGTTTATTTGGGATATGTGTGCTCCTGGTTATTTAATACAAGGACAGTAGAGAGAACTAGCAGTGCAGAAAGCATTGTCAAGGTAATTAAGATCTAACAGTGACTGATTCTTCGTGAAGGAAGGCTTATCAGGAAATCTGAGCGTTGTAGAAACTAATATAGCTAAGTGAAGAAACAGAAAATACAGATAACCATTTCTGACTTGCTATGGAAGCTGCTGCTAATACTAATACATCATTTAATCATATAGATAATTTAATCATAGGTTACAGCCACCTTAACTTTCTATAAACATTGTTTAATATTCATCTAAAATAAACCTTCTAACTAAGCATTTTTTAAAATTAATGACTAGTCTTGCCTTTCTTTGTGTCATATATTTATTTAACATTAATTTCAATATGCACTAAATAGACTTTTTATTAATAGCAAGTCTTCCTTTGCTGCTTTGTCTTAGCTATACTATTCATTTCAGATCTCTGCTACAATTTATGGAATTCTGAAATGCTATTTTCTACATTAAGCTGCCCTTAGAATTTGTTAATTTGTGTTAAAGCTTTAGACTTTGAGAAGTTCTATCATAGAAATCACAGGGAAATAAAAAAGTGGTGAGGGAAATACTACTTCCATATAGCCCTTTGCTGGATAGGTGCCATAAAAATTGAACCCAGAACCTACTGATATGCTGGGGAGTTTTTCAGACATTTTTCAGAACTTTTATGTCAGATTTCCCATAGGATTAGGTGAACATAATGGACTAGGTTTAATTTGGATATTTTTTTCATTTTAATTTGAGGATAGCATTTGATTTTGTGCAACTATGTATCAGCATATAAATTGACTTATGTTTCCCGTTATGCATCAAGTGAACAGGGGTTGACACTCGCTTTCTTCAGTCATAGACATCTCAGGAACTGGAAGTCTGCTAAAGGAATTACATATATCCAGGTTATCAGACTCTTACTACAGCATGACTTTTTTTCTCTCAGCTAGTGAGTCTAAAATAAATGCAATTCAAATTCTGTAGAGAAATGATCCCTCCATAGGGAATTGTGGTATATAACTTGAAAATGTCTAAATATACTTTGATTTATGTATTTTTTCCTGTAATATTTTCAACCTGTTCCTGGAGTTAGTTGCTGCTATCTTTCAGGTTCTAACACTTCAAGGTAAAAAGGCATGACAAACACATTCTTGTTGCACTGTAACGCTATATCATGGTTTACACCTGCACACAAACAGGAACTGAAAAACTGCTTTCCAACATTTGAAATAACATAATAGACAGTTAGATTACTGTTGGATTTAACCTTAATGTCAAAAACCCGTTCAATAACTGATATACCTACACAGCAAGAAATGATGGTTTGCAAGGAGTGATGTACAGTCATTCTAACCTTACCATTTTGGCTTCAGATTTTAAGACTTGCATTGGTTTCCTACATTTGTCATAATTAAAGTTCTCTGGGTGCTTTGCAGCTCAGTAATACACAATTTTACTTGCTGTGTCACAAGCTTAATGATTAAGGAGTGAGCTTTGTGCATTTAACAAGCTTTCTCCCAAGTACATTTGTAGTCTTGTTTTATTTTTAGTTGGGATGTTTATACTTAAAGTCCATTCAAAATTTTGTTTGATGTTTAAATCAATTCCAGAAAAGTCACATCTTTTATCTGCTATTTAAATATCTGCTTCTGCTTTATCACTAAGTTTTTCTGTGCATGACTGAGTTCTGCCATAATACAAATTTCATGGTGCGTTATATGAGGAAGTAAAACAAGGAGGTTATTTTTGTTTGGAGGTTATAGCAATGATCGCTGAGCATCTTTACCAGCACATGCAGCTCTCCAGAGTGCAGCATGTGATTCTCATTCTATTACTATACCTATCAGGTTTGCAGCATCATGAAGCTGGATGATATATGTGACCAAGAACAGGTCAGAGACCAAGTGAGCACTTTTGTTCTATGGTAGTAATGTGTGATAAAATTGATCATGGAAGCAGACTAACAAAAGCATTGCCATAGTGTTGCAGTTTTCCAGACTTTGTCAGAATTTTAAGGAATTCAGAATATCAAAAGAAAAGCTTGAGATTAGAAACCAAACTGAGCAGAAACCTATGGTTGTTCCACTTCAGAAAAGTAAGTAACAAGACAGGGAGAAACTGGAGGAGGTGATGTGGAACAGGTGTGCACTGGAACAGGTTGCCTAGAGAAGTTGTGGATGCTCCATTCCTGGAAGTGTTCAAGACCAGGGGGCCTTGGATGGGTCCCTGGGCAACCTGATCTAGTGGATGGCATCCCTGCCCATTTCTCTTTCACAAGATGTTAAGGTTCTCTAAGGTTTTGATTACATTTAACTTAGTATGTCATGGAAAGTTGCCCATCATGCGTATGTTCAACTTGATTATCTGAACCTAAAGGCTGACTGAAGGCAGAACAATGTAGACCTTTTGAGGTGGCAACTGCCTTTAGCATATGAGAGAGCTGACATGGCAACAGGGCAGAGATCAGGAACTGAGGTAGCATCCTTTGATGAACAAAAATTAACTAGAAAGTATGTTTTTTGAACCTTGTAAATACCTACAAGTGTGGTACTTCCTTCAGTATCAACTAGGCTGTATTTTTTTTCCCAAACTATTTGCTTGTGCTTTGTTTACATGTCATCCATAGCTTTTCATTTCTTTGATAAGTCAATTAAGTGAGGTCTTAGTCCTTCCTTGACTTGAAGGACTTTCTTCTAGACAGAATTTGTATCTCACTGAAAATACTACATCAACATTTGGGGAGCGTTTACCAAATAGGTTTTGATATAAAATAAAATCTGCTACTCATTTTACCAGTGCATTATATTAAAAAGAAATTATTTCCAGGAAAAAAAAAAAAAAGATGTAATCTCATTGTCTGAAATTGTTTGTTCATGTGTTTGCAAAGCAAGCTTTTCATTGCCACATGAGCGGGCAATATATCTGAAGGTAAGCAGTTCTCCACTAAGGAATTGGCTGCCATTGGTGTGCATGAAGAATACTCACAAAATCATCTTGTGTACAGTATGACTTGTTCCACTTTAGAGATTTTCACTGGCTTTGCAGCATACGTGAAACTCTTCCTGTGAATACTTGGCAAGTACAAGTAATCTCAGAGTAATTCATAGTGCATTCATGCAGTTCTAGGTAGAATTATAAGGAGTGGGAAAGAAGCCATGGTTGTATACTATGCAAAAGAAAGAGAAGAAATGGGAGGGCAAGATCTGAATCTCTGTGAGAGAAAGGGAGGATAAAGGTCAACTCTCCAGTTATATTTTTTTGTATGCACTTTTTATGGGAAAAGATTTCATAATATTATAGACTTCAGATTCTGGAATTTTATTTTAGCAACTCCTTTGCTCCAAGATTGAGTAATGCTGGTAAACCTAAAGCGGTCTAAGTTTCCTGTACCTCAGGAAACTGTGTGTCAGTAGAGCATAGCTAGCGCTGAGGAAATGTATTACTGACTTCTGGGGTAAGGGAATGTGATTTGGGCTTCTCTTTCTCTTGGGCCAATTGTACTGATTCCTGTAAAGGAGAGGGTTAGTTGCACTTATTCTTTTCCCATCCAGTTCAAGTATGCTGTAGCACAAGCTCAAGTAGCAAGAACAGGTTCAGTGCACTGGGGCTGTAACTATGGCTTGGTCTTTTTCATGGATAGAAAGTTTGGGTTGGGCAAGAGATACCTGCCTTTTGGTTTCTTTTTCTTTTGCATTCTTATTAACTCAGTGTCTAGAAATAATATTAGGTGATGAAGAACTTCTTCAAGGATGTTCCTTCAAGTTGCTCACAATAACTTTTATGGTGTATGCATATAAGTATATTCTAAATATGTAGCATAAGTCTGTTCTTGATATTCATCACACTGAGCTCCAGAAATTCATGGAACTCATTTTGTAGCACCACATTGCTTTATTGCGTGTAAGAGAATATGTTTTCTATGTTCACCTCTATATGCAAAGATCTCATATACAGCTGTATAATTTTTGGCAATAGAAGTAATAGGTCTTTGCCCTCTTGCTGTGTGTTTTTTTGTCAGGTGTTATCTAGGCTTTTTTCATTAAGTAAATACATGAAATTATTTACTAATATACCAATATGATTTTTATGCTTTACCAGCCTAGAAGATTACATCAAGAAAGTAACTAAGCATATTCCTTGTCTTGCCTGTCTTCAGAACAAATCTTCTTTATCCACAGTATTTGGAGAGCTTAATTATCCTTTTTTTTTTTTTTTCCTTCCTATGTGTTTATATACTCATCAAAACGTTTAAATTTCCAATTTCTGGGAAAAAAAGCGTGATGACAAACTTCTAACTCCTTACTGATATCTGAACGTAAAGTATTTTGTGGATTATCAAGTCCATTAATTTGCGAGCTGAAGTTCACATCAAAAGAATGCCAGATCTAGTCACCCAGAGATACAATTATCCAACATTTTTATGCTATAGATACCTGTTAATTTGCATTCATACGACTGACACTCATCTCCCTGTATAGTCATCTTGCAGATCTCTAATTCCACTGATCTTAGTTAAGTTTAAGTTTTAAGTTGCTAACTCCTTGGAGCTGACTACCTTTGAATACCTTGAACCTCTGTCTTCAGGCACTTCCTGTGGAAACGGAGGTGTGGGTGAATGCTGTATATAAAATGCTGGGCTGCTTAAATTGATAGGATTTTTGCCACGGGTTTTATTTGGTCTAGAATTTAAGCTTGCAGCTATGTATTTGACATTCGGGAACTAAGGAATATAGAGTTAAATTCTTAACTTCTTCATCCCTCTTTTATCTTTTAAATAAGACAAGGAAAGGAGAAGAAAGAATGCTTGGTTCACCTAATTTTTCATTATCCTGTCCTTAAGAATTTGATACCCAAGGTGTTCATAGAGCCCTGAGCACAAGAAACCTGAGAGGCAGCCTGAGAATCTTGTTCAGTATTTTCCAAAGATGAAAGGAAAGAAACCTTCAGATCAGACAATGAACACTGTTTGGGAGTGTAAGTTACCAAACCCTTATCTGAGAAGGCAAAAATAAGTTTGGGAGTACCCTCCCTTGCTAAAGATGAGATTATTCTGAGAAACCTTCAAGTACTGACTAAACAAAAGTGAAAAGGGCTCCTTAAAAATATATTTTGGCCATGCAGCTGTCTGTCAGGGCAGCCTCCTTTCCCAGAGCAGCAGTTGCCTGGACTAATGATCTTCAAAGGACCATAAGGAAAGTGGAAATCAAATCAAGTGTTGAGAAAAAGGTCCTAAGCAGCTGCTTTTGTTGCCAGAAGCTCCCTTGATTGCATCACATGCTTAGCTCAAACCAGTCACATTGAACACAGTGTCTCATGGATAATTACAGCTCTTTATCTGGAAAGATGGACAAGTCAAATAGTGACTTTCATCTGCCAGATTCCATGATGCAGAGCTAATTAGGACATGAGAACGGTCATAGGGTCCAGTGAGAAATGAAGCACACCTGACCTCTTAGAAATTAGCTCAGAATAATTTCAGACTTTCCAGGGAACTGAGTACCATTTAAGGTTAATAATCATTGTGGAAAACATCTGGGAAGAGTGTTTCTTGCAGAGGAAAGCCATAGATTCAAAAGAAAGGATTACAGGGGGTAGAAGATTTAAGTGCAAACCTAATGTGTCAGCTAGTTAAAAATAAATCTTTTTATATGGCTCCTTAAATCCTTTCTTTCTCTTCTTAAAATTTTTTCAAGAACAGGAAGAACTGATTTATTGCCACACGCTCACAAAAAAAGTCCATCTAACCTAATATGCTCAATCCAGGGATGACCGATAATGGATACCCAGGGAAGAATCTAAGAACAGAAGGATTATATAATAATCCTCAGAAATATTTTCCTAGCCTCTAGTCATTTCTAGCTAAGGCACTTCCCCAGCTGTTTCTGTCAGACGTCTTAGTGGTGTTGGATAAACTTTTCTTACATCAGTTGCTTAATAGCTTTTCCTGCAGCTTTTGTGGGATGTGGAGAAGTTGCAGCCCCCTCTGTCAATCCTGGAATATATATGCCTGAGCTGAAACAAAACTCTTGCAAATCAGGATTGAAGAAGTTTTAGTGTAGCACTATGTGCAGGAAAACAGGTGTAAATGAAAACTGGAAAAACTTCAAATATCTCAAAAAAGTTCTTAGAAAGCACAGTCACCTTCAAAAAACAGGAAGAAAACAAATGATGTGTTATATTGCCTCATCTTCTAGTGCTCTCTTTCTTTGCTTTTTAAGAATATTGCTACGTTCCAAGACATTTATGGCTATGTTCGAAAAAGTTTTAGTAATTGCAATCCAAATACTACAGGTTGTACAGATTAATAAAATTACATAGAATAGTGTTGATTAGGTAGTTAGAAAAGTATTCATAATCAGAAGGATAATGAAACTGGTTTGTGTTAGGGTTTTTTGAATTTTTAACTTTGTAATATCCTCAGGATATAAGGCTCAGTTTATATAAATTAAGTTCAACTCTGATTTCTAAAGTAGGGATTCTATGCACTAAGGATTTTAGGCTTAAAAATAGTATTATTGTTATTCTTCTATACAAAACTTTGATTTGAAAAATACTTTACGAAATTACAAAAAAACTATTGTATTTAACACAACTCCCCTCTCAGCATGCATGTTTATATTTAGTTTTAATGTAATTCTACCTCAGTTTTTTTCTCTCATTTATTGTCTTATACATGTTTCCCAGGATAGCCCACTGGTCTTACAGTCTGACAGAAATGTAACAGTGAATGCGAGAAATCACATGGGACAGTTAACTGGACAACTGACAGTAGGTGAGTGTTCTTTATTGACTGTTATGTGTATCAGTTTAGGTTTATGAGTAGCTTAATTAATATAGAAGACACTGAAAAGTCAGAAAAATTCTCGTCACCGTACTCCGAAAAGAAACAATGCATACAGTGGATCGTAAAAGCATAATTCATCATTAGCTGAAGGCAGAGAAAATAGGACTGGCCCTAAGTAGTTAAAACAAAGCTTAATGAAAAAAAAAGCATTACTTTTGAGACAGTTGTAACAAAACAAACAAAAAAATCTGCAAAACATGTTTCAACAATTTCAGAGGGAAAATAACCATCATTTTCTTACAAGTTCTGTCAGTCCTCCATTATTTCAGTGGGAATTGGTTTGTCCCCATTACTCTTGAGATGTATTTGTATCAGCATATATTAAAAATCAGTTGGAGTAACAGAATGTAAAAAACAAAGCCTCAAATGCTTTCCTAGTCACCACAAAATTTAAATAGTAAGTGATCATACTGCCTGTCATTCATTAAAAAGGTTTCTGATATTTTGCAAAGTATTACCAAATCAGTGTTCCAAATGAAATAGAAATAAAAAATCATCTGCCTATTTGTTCACCTGTAGACTCTGTCTTGATTCTTCTTTTCATGTATTTGTTCCCTGTGTTTATTACTTTTAACACATTATAAACATCTTTATCACAAATCCTACTTGCTGTGTTAGTAAATACCTACTACTAATGAAGTAATAGTTTTTTTATTTTCATTAGTATAACAGTACTGAAGATATTAATTGCTTTTTAAGAATACTGTCTGAAAAATTCAGTACAAAATAATGTTCTAGATCTTTTAAAAAACAATACATTTTGACTGGGAATGGGGTGAAACATATACAAACATTTATGTGATATACTAATGTATGTAAAAATTTGAGAAGACACCCCTTAGACTCCACACCTTTTCTTTTTTTTCACTTTACTTCTGGGTTAAGTTCTGTTTATCCATTCCTTTTCTTCATGTGCCAAGGATATGCTGACAAATAGTTTTAAGTTAAACACTAGTAGTGATCTACACTGGAGACTGTGGCTTCAAGTTGTAAAATATCTTTGTCAAGTGCATGCGGAGTGACACACCATCTGCACTGATTTTCCTGAATGAGCACATCAAAAGAGTGTGCAAAGGTAACCAGACTTGCTAGCAGATACAGATGAGGAAAATTAAGCAAACACCTGTTCTAGTCATATTGAACTTGCCAGTGTGTTTATGGAACACAGTTCTGTTTCATCGAGTAGCTGTATTATTAAAACCTTCCACTTCACCTGCTAATTGCTAAAAAGGTGAGTTGCCCGTGGCAGACATTCACATTGGCTGAAATACATAAGATACTGTTATTGCTGGCACAATTCTTGAGAAGTGATTCTAACACTGAAAATGTGAGTGTATCTAGACTGGCCTACTTAAAGATGTCATACTAGAGCCTAGTATTATAAAAACACAAAGGCCTGAAGAAAACGTGTTCTTATGTTACAGTCATTAGAATGAACACCTGTAAGCTTCTTAGTGGCTTTGTAGCTGGTGCAGTGTCTGGAGAGTGGGAGTTTGCTAAATTTCATTGTATTTATGTTATTTCTCATCTTTCTGTTTTTTTCTTAATGCCTGTATGAGCTTTATTCTTACTTATATTTATATAAAAATTTACTTATTTCTTTTATATCAGTTCCTCATTCAATATTGAATACATATTAAAATATTTCTTGTTTTGATTTTTATAATTTAATATTTCTTAGTCTAGGCGCTCAGAGTACAATCAGTGAAAGCGTGAACATTCTACTATAGGAAATCAAAGAAATTAATGAGCACCTAAAATTCAAAATGTATTGTTCCTGCATTCCCTTCCAAAAATGTCTGTTGTGTAAGTAGAGTAGAGACACAAATTCTGTCAGCAGTGCTTTCAGCTGGGATCTGTACAGACTGAGTTAGAAATGTGGTTTTGTCCTTGAGTCTTGTTGTGACATATGGTCAGGAAGCTGCCAAGTTTGTATCTGGATCTCCAAAAGGACTCCACAGCCATCAAGTTTTAGACATGGCATTAAATACCAGCAGACCAGATGTAGTACAGACATAGAGGATATCTCCAGAATAAAGATGTAAAGATCATTCATCGATCTGTGTATCTAAGATAGATAAGGAAAAGTAGTCATGTCTCTCCACTCCAAACCCTTCCTTAAGAAAACCCTTTGCATTATGCATTCTAAATTACCTTGACACAACCTTTTCACTGTGTTCAATCAATGTTTGCATAGTTTAAAGCAATGAGGGAAAAGATCTACTTCTTTTCTGCCAATCTTAGAAATGCAAAATAGTTGCTCACATCAAACTAGAAATCTGTTGTCTCCATAATGTCAGCGCAGATTATATACTTCTTCCTGTCTTTGAGTGGAGGACGTTAGGTTGACAAGTGCTAAAGGGATCAAAATTAAATATGGCTGAAAGGAGATATTTGAAGCCCACATGTGTACTCACCATAACGTCATCTTCAGATGTGATTATTACTCTTCCAACCTTTTTTCATTTTTTTGCAAACTTTTTTTTTTTTCTGCAATAATTTCTTCTGACGTGCATTTCTGCTATTGCTTGACCCTTTTCCATTCGTAAAGATCCCTGGGGATATCTGAAACCTTTTTAGAGTATGATGAACAGATAAATGAGCTCTTTGTTTTTGCTGACCTTTGGGCTCTTTAAGACACAATCATAACTGTCATAGAGCTCCAGAGCTGTACAAGTCAGTTTTAGGAAGCTCCTGATCCAGTAGTTCTCCTCATTGAGATCTCTACATCTGCACAAATTGAGAAAAATTGTTTGATTACCAATGAATGTTATATCACACTTTTGCAGTTACTTTTTCAAAACAACAGGTGGACATACAATTTTCAATAACCAGCTCTGGTAAGGACTGTTAACAGTACTAAAAGATAAAGTTTTTCAAAAAACTTGTCAAAATTGATGACACTTTCCATCCGTTTGTGTTGTATATTCAAGACTTCTTTTTCTTAAAAAACGTCCTTGTTTGCTTGCTCTGTTCCAGCAAGAGTACATGGGGTATTGGGCAGAAATTATTGGGCATTCAAAACAACAGGTGTGTAACCTTGTGGGAGTGAAAACAGTCCCTTTCATCATCCTTATCTATATTACATATGCCAGTCACCTGTACCTTTATCTACCTATGCCTTACCAGGTAGCACATCCTGCTACCCCCTCACTTCCAAAGTGATTGAAATAACTCATTACCTGAACATTGCCTGTGATGTTCCTTTGCAAACACCTCGATCCATTTTCTTGTAGATTTCTCTTGTCATCAAAGATCTGAAGTAAGAGAAAACACCTCAAGCATTCTTGCTTTTAGAATTGCATATGGTAGAGCTTGCCTGACTGTAATAATGCATGTGCACAACTGGTTCTAAATCTTTGGTGTGTACTGTCAGACCTTTACTTATCTAAGAATATTATGAACTTGAACTGAGTGTCTATTAAGGCAGTGGAAGTAATAATGTGCTTAAGCGACAATGGAAAGTGCATACTGCTTCTATATTTTTTAATCTTGCTTGCATACTTGGGAGCCTCAAATATAAGGTCTCTTCTTCTCAGCTAAGCATTGCAACAAGAGAGGAGGTTCTGAGTGGTTGTACACATACCCTTTTTTCACAGTAGAAAAAGAAAATAAAACTCAACTCCTCTGTTTCTCATCTGTGTGGTTGTTTTTGTATTGGTGATGGTAGGGTGCTGGGGAGAGAAGGAGTGATGTTGTTTTACAACCCCTCATTAGCTGCATCTACCTCTCAACTGGGAAAACAGCAATCAATTTAATTGTGAAAAACATGTAAAATCAAGCCTTTCTCTTTTCCCTTAAAGGGAATTTTGCCTACCTGTAGTCCCAAAACAAAAGTGAATTTTCAAAAAATCTAAAATATGTTAAACTTTCTACTAGTATAATTTTCACATTAAAGCAAATGGTCTGGTAACCACTGTGGTGCAATAGGATTATGAATGATTGTTAAGACATATTACAAAAACAAAGTTGGCTAAATGAGTTGGAATCGATATTCCTCAGGATTCTCTGAATTTGTATTCCTTAACTAAAATAGACTGGAAAAAAAAATATTTCGGTCCTTAAAACCATTTTAAAAGGTGGAACTCAGATTTGCAGCAAACCTTTTGCAGTGATGTACAAACAGGAGTATTTGATATTGAACTTCGGACTGAATATTTAATACCTTAAAATATTCATTTGGGGGATTTTATCATTACTTAGGCTCTTCTCATTGTAGCAAAGTTTTTTAACTTGTGATTTTATTCTCTCTCTCTTCTAATCCAAGAAAATGAACACAAAATCTGTAATTTCTGAGCTAAATTATTTGCATTGCTTACAATTGTTCGGTTGTTTTTTCACTGTAAATTGAATTTTCTGTTGAAAAGTACTCTGTTGTCTAGTGTTTTCCCGTGTTTTACCAGTCAATTAGCTGTTGATTCAGAGAATATTTAGGTAATTTACACAGCATAACATTATTAACTTTGAATATATAAATTCTAAAGTATATAAAGTGTTTCTTACCAAAGTTTTATAGCCAGTATAGGAAGTATAGTATTTATATTCCTATTTATATTCCTATACTTATGAAGTATTTATCAGGAGGTCAAAATATAACTCACTTGCTATTGTTAGATCTTTTAAACTGAGGTAAATGTAAGATAACTTGTGTTTTTTTTAATACAGGTTAGCTACCTTGTACTTACTGCAGAGTTAAAGGGACCTCTTTCAGCTGCGGGAATTACCGCAGAAGGTAGGAAAAGTGTTGCCTGAGAGGCCATATGGCCTTAAATCTCCTCCTGGCAAAGCATGCAAGAAGAACCAAGAGCCAGTCAGAAACGGAGCCATGTTGTTCATAACTGTTGAAATGTCCAGCTGGAATCCAAGTCTCATCCCTTCTCATAATTTACAGGGCAATGTGACGTTGTTTCTGTTTCTGTCGGTCTAATCCCTGGAAAAGTCTTATTACAAACCATCTGGGCTATAACAAGTTTTGCAATAGTAGCTCACATAAAATATGTCCAGTTATACTCCTAATGACTTTGGCTAAGCTATCATAAGAATCTACTCCCATTAATTAATTATCTTGAAGGGTGGTATTAGGAAAATAAGAAGCTCTGAAAACTGGTCAATACTTCAGCCTCTTTGCCAGCACTTTGATTGGTCTGCCAAAATAGCCTTTTAAAAATTAACATGTAATTTATTTGAAATTCATCCATATTTCTTCTGCATTTCTCTGTTCAAGTCATCTTGCAATAATATAAACCCTCTTGACTTGTTTGTTTTGATTCAGCATCAAAAGGCAATAATAGTTAATGGACTAAAAAAAAAAGAAAAACAAACAAAAAAAACAATTGCAAACAACTCTTTTCTAGTTTTTACTTCTATTTCAATTGTAAGTTAGTTGCATCATTCTCTGCACTAATCTACTTACGTATATTTGACATTCAGCAGTGGTGAACTTAGACTATTGTGACCAGTCCTTGCATTAACTGATTGGAAAATAATACTTTTTAAAACATCCATCACTTAATTAAGTCATAAAAGTATTAAATACACGATATCATCAACAATTTGCAGTCCACTTTGTGCTTGAGTAACAAGATCTCTTTGAAAAAGTGAGGTATTTTACATGGTATTTTACAATGTTTTTAGTCAGGTACATTTTCAATTTTTTAGTAGTATCTTTTGTATCATTTATGATACCTTTGCTATGTGTTATGTGCAGACATAACACTATATTGCTGTTTAATATTTGAAAAACCCTATGGCTTGAAATATATCTTACATCTCTCTTACGAATTTTTTGAAAACCGTGCTATGAAAAGAAAAGTCAGCTATTTCTCTGTCACTTATTAGGACCAAGTAGTAATCTTTTCTGGTAGGTATGGCCATTATTTAACCTAAAAGCTCCTTCCTGAAATACAAGAACATACAGTGACAGCTGATATGTCAAGAATTCAAATTTACCCATGCATGAACACAAATGCGAGCAGTAGTAAGACAATAATTATATTCTGAGCAATTTCTGCTTGGTTATTTCAGTGTTGAGAGTGCATGCTCATTGATGGTTCTAAACAGCTATAGTAAAGAAGGTCTGCATGTGGATATAAGATCCCTTGCTTTAACTTTCATAATCTTTACTAGCAGATTCTTAAAAATAATTACTTTTTTGTTAAAATACTCAGACTGTAAAAGTTCAGGAACTAAAAGTTTTCCACATTTGAGTCTTGATCCAACTTTTCTTCTTTTCTTTTTCCTTCCCTCTGTCTGAGCTCAGGAAGTCTATTTCTTCCTAGGCTACAAGGTACAGCTTGTGTTCATTTGTATCTGAAGCTGTATCGATCAAAGGTGGAGAACATCTTTTGCTATCTGTAACTGACAAACAAAAAGAAAAACGTGCATTGTACTTTTATACTAGTCTGATACTTCTCTCTATAATATTTGTAACATAGACAAAATAAATGTAGGTTATTTCCTCTCTCTTTTTCTAAGCTTATCGATCATCTGTGTTAGGAGATTTGAGGTCAAATAACTGTTTTTCGGTGTGTTTTTCTTTCAATAATCCAGATTTGGTATGAAAAGGACAAGCATGTGGAAGAAAAGATGCTTTCTCAAAGTTGTGATAAGTTCCTAAAGTTTGGGCTTCAGAAAGCCTTCAAGTTGTATGCAGCTCCTGGGCCGTTTGCATTCCTTTTTTTTGTTGTGCAGCTGTTCAATTCCTCATATATGTTCACTATAAATCTTGAAGGAAAGCTTCAGGTCCCAGCAGTCGACAATCAATGCCGGGCACACGGAGGGCTGGCTGCACACAGCCTCCCTGCAGGCTCGCCTCTGGAAAAGCAGCAGCCACGGGCCTCTTTCTTTCCTCATCAGAGGGCAGCGGTTGATCCTCTGCACCTACTGTCACTTTAGAGATGGTAGGAAAAGGATGAAAGGGAGCAGTAAGTCAGTGATTTTCTGATAGTGGTGGTGGAGGGGGAGCAAGAGCGCGAGGGCTGTCCAGTGCACTCGGCATGAGACTTAATATTTCATCCCAGTCTTAATAAGACTTGCTTTGACTCCAGGGCATCTGTAGTGAGACTGCATGTAAGCTGATGTGTATTTCAATTATCAACAGTTATTTCAGCAATGCTACATCAGTCCTCAACTTACGTTTCCACTTTATAGGCTTTTTATTTGTTGTGATTTAACCCAGCAGGCAGCTCAGCACCACCCAGCCATTCATTCACTCTCCCCAGGTGGGATGGGGGAGAGAATCAGAAAGGTAGAAGTGCCAGAACTCATGGGTTGAGCTAAGGACAGTTCACCAGGTAAAGCAAAAGCCATACGGGCACAAGCAAAGCAAGACAAGGAATCCATTTGCTGCTTCCCATGGGCAGGCAGGTGTTCAGCCACTCCCAGGAAAGCAGGGCTCAGCACACGGAGCAGTTTCTTGGGCAGACAAACGCCATCGCTCCCAATGTCCCACCCTCCTCCTCCTTTGCCCCAGCTTCTATTGCTGAGCATGACACCAGATGGTTTGGGATATCTTTGGTCAGTCTGGATCAGCTGTCCTGGCTGTGTCCCCTCCCAGCTCCTGGTGGACCCCCAGCCCCTCGCTGGCAGGGCAGCACGAGGAGCTGAAAAGTCCTTGGCTCTGCGTGAGCACTGCTCTGCAACAACTAAAAGCATTGGTGTGTCATCACCACTATTTTCATCAGAAATGCTGAACACAGCATTGTGTGAGCTTCAATTTCTATGAAGAAAATTAACTCTATCCCAGCCAAAACCACGACATTATTTTACCTCATATTTTAAATGCAAGTCTGAATATTTCCGCTGTTTCCAGATATTTGGCACTGAAAATTAGGAAAAAGGATATATTTTGTCTCAGTTCTCAAATGTCTAATCCTCAGTATTTAAAAAATTAAAACAAGATATTTTTCTGTACGATACCAGAGGACAGGCAACTCTGAGCAGGGGTTGGGTTTAATTGTAGAGGTAGAGTCTGCATGGGAAGAGGTCATTAATGGTTTGCATGGTGGTACAGAAGTGCTAGTGTTTAAATATTAATCCATTGCCATCTGTCTTGCTGTTGTTACCCACACACCGTTGGCCAATATAGACAGTGTAACTACTATCAAAATGTTCAGAGCAGGAAAAAGTGATTTCCTTTTGTAGGAGAGATATCCCCAAACTGAAAGAAATAGACATTAGTTAGAGCTATCTGAATCGGTTTTGAGGGATACAGCATACATCTTCAAAAGATGGCACTAATTCTTTGTTGTTAGTTTTATTAACTAATACTTCATTCAATTGCAAAAGCATGTGCTGTGCATGTGCCATGACATTCACAAGGCTGCTGCTGTGTGCTAAGCATTATTAAATTACCTACAGCATCTGGCCCTTTAACAAGTCCCTGACAGGACATCAAGATTTTATTTTTACTCCCCCCCCCCACCATGTTCAGACAGGTCATTAATATTGGTAAGATTATAGTATTCTAATTAAGAGTGACTTAGGTGAAGGACAAAAAAAGGACAAATAAATGCGAAGCCATATTAAACCTAATTAACTGGAAAAAATAATAATAATAATTAAAAAAAAAAGAAAAGTGAGATCTTTCTGATGTTTTCCTTTACTTCGGTGCTACAGAGAACACTTCGAAGAAGAAAGTCAATGGCATGCTGCTCTTGTTAAAGATGTTGAGGTAACAGCAAAAAGTTTTATCAACAATATGAGTGAGGAGTAATTTCATTCAAGACTTGGAGTCTTTATTCAGCTAAGTTATCTTTAAAAAGTCTGATTTTTAGCAATTGTCTTACTGAGTCAGCTAAGGGAAATTAGCCTCAATTTCTATATTTGAAAGAGATTTGTGCAAGTAGATAGCCAAGCTTGGAAATGTTTGCCTGCTTGTCCATGAAAATAATTTGTCCATACAAAATCATGAACCCCTGAGGTATAAAGTCCTAGTTTATATCTAATGGATGACTAGTATAAAAGAAAAAACAATATAAGCCCATTAAACTTATTTGCTAGAATTTGCTCTCAACTGTCTTTGGACTATCAGAAATTACAGCTCACTATTATGTTATAACTACCATATGTTTTTAAATCACTATTTTAATGTAAAAATTTACTTTTTATTTATTGCACTGCTATGTCTGAGTCCTCTGAAAATATACAGTTCCAAAACCAACTCAAGTATAACACTGAAACTTTATTATCACATTGGAAAATAGCAGTTAACGGCCATAGCTAGAGCATAGCTTTGTTGTGCTTATTTATCAAGATAATTGTTCATTTGCCTTTTAATGGAAGCAAATGCTTCCATTCAGAACAGTATGGAATTTCAAATTCTATATTATGCCAATACTAGAGATTTTTAATTGTGCCATCTGTGGATGGGCAGAGGTATCTTGACATAATTTGTCTCAGGCACATAAAGGACTTTTAAAGGTATATTTAATATTAATTTTTAAAATTTCTATAATAAATATATCTCTGAAAATATTTCATTTTCCTTAGGTTATTCTTAGGGTGATAAATACTGCAGTTGCTGCTGAATGATGAACAGATGGCACTGAATGAATGATTAGCTGAATATTTTAAAATTTCTACTAGATTTATTCCTGTAAGGAAAAGCATTCCATAAATCTGAAACTAATTAGTCGCCTGGAATACTTATCACTTCTTGAATCACTGACACCAGTTACAGGTCAAAATAATACATAGTGAGCATTTTTTAGAAATCAAAATTAAGGACTACATTGCCCTTAAAATAAGTTATTCCAACTTTAGAGTCCCAAAACCTCATGAGCTTCCATTTGTGAAGATTAGAACAGGTGGTTTGTTTGGAGAAGCTGTTTTGTTGCTCTTATTTCCCATGAGTTACCAAGGCACCTGGACTCTTAATGTTGTCAGACACTGAAAGCTTCCTACCCATTTTGCTTCTGAAAATGAGAAAGTGGTTTTTTGTTAGGGAAGAGGATGGAGGGATGGTTCTGATACTTACCTATCTTTTAAGAAGGAAAGGGAGGTCTGCTAATCTTCTGTTTCTAATTTGGTCTTTTCTGGGTTATTGTTTACTTGGTTTTTGTGTGCATGTGTGTATGTGCGTGTGTTTTGTTTGTTTTTGTTTGTGTTTTGTTTTCTGACTTCTTTTCTTTGTGGAACTTATGTATGAAGCCAGATGCTAACTTAACCACATCTGTTTTTCTCTGTGGTGGAGTGATTCTACGTGGTTTGTCATATTGCCAAAGCAACAGCTTTGCCTTTCAGGAAGGCCCTGAAAAAAAGTCCAGCCATGCTGCAGGTTTTACCTCTAAGTTCATACAACCTTTCCTTTCAGACTTAGATTTCCTTCCTACGAAATTATACATTCCTGAGGACACTTCAGAGTTCCCTATGATGCTAAACTTGTCCCATTGTCATAAGGTCCTAGTCCCAAGAGTTTGAATATAGCCTTTCTAAGTTTTGTATTTGACAGGTAGACAATCTGGGAGTGATTCGAATCAAAGATGAAGACACAGAATTTAAGTGCAGCAGGGTAGGAATCTGAGGTAGATGTGATGTGGATGGATTGCATCTTCTGTGTTACAAGTCAAGAATAAACTCCATCAAGAACCTTAATCAAAAGAGACTTCCAGAAGCTAAGAGCCTAAATCTGCTTTTATCCTGCTTCTGCAGTGTGCCTGGCCTTTGTCCCACTGTCAAGGGCAAGGACACAAGTTATTTCCTAAATAGGTAAAAGTCAGGTGTATCCTGAGAACTGGGCTGAGCCATCATCACCTTGTACATAGTGGATGCTAGTTGTTCTGAAATCTGCAAATTACAGATCTTGTTTCCTTGATCTGCCAAGCAGCAGAAGGCAGTTAAATTATCTTTTTCTAGTCATCAGGCTATAATTTTTACTCTAGCTTTACTGACCAGATTGGAAGCCTTTTTGTAGACAAATCTTGTGTATCCTGCAATATTTTGTACATTCTTTCGTTAAATCTTGCTCAGATAAAGCATAATAATGTCAAATGCTAACACCTTTTGCATAGATAACTTCAGTGGATTTGTAGTCTCTCTAGTGAAAGCAGATAATCTGAGAAACAGTCACTTTGGTGAAAAAAACAGACTTTCTAGTCCTCTCTGTGTTACACCTATCAGTGTTTAATTTCTGTTCAGAAACCTTTTTAAAGTTATAATTCAGTACGTTGTAAATGATATCGTAAATTATTTCCTGGTCACAACAGATGTTTGAAGTTCATGGAAAACTAGTAAAAGTATCTGCAAAAACAATTTATATATTTTTAACATAATCTGAAGAAAAAAAATGAAATAATAAAAAAGGAAATATTGAAAAATAACCTCTCAACAGAAAGTGTATACCAAGGGTACAAATAAAATTTTAAAATTAGCTTCTAATTTATGCTAACAAACTATCAAAAATGTTCAAAATACCTAAAAATAAGAAACAAATTTCAGAATGAGTATGTCTAACATTTAAAGAGAATAGTACCAATAAGTAAGATGAAACTAAAATGCTTTTCTTTTTAAATCTTCACAAAGCAGGATACACAACAGTTAGTAACAAAAAAGGTCAGTATGTAAAAATCAAGAAGAGAAAAGGTAAAGAACCCTTAGGTGAGTGTATTTCACTTCATTCAATATCAATTCCAGTGAAATTCACCTCAGAATGCTAAAACAGACAAAGGTATTTGCATGATTAGCAATTATTTTAGAGAGCATGTGGTTGACAGGTAAGGTCTCAAAGGATATGAAGAGGTCAAACATCAGATCTGTTTTTAAGAAAAGAGAAAACCAAGGTTGTAGAGACTTTCAAATAAGTGATTTCCAGTAGAATATCTGCAAAATTTTTAGAATATTCAATAGAAAAGTACCTAAAGAAAATATATAATGATAAATAGAAACAGTTTTAGAGAGGAATGAATCACCTTATGATCTACAAGATGTTGTGTTTTCCAAGGACAAATGCAACATTCCTGTTTTGTCTCTGAGTTTAATCTATAAAATGAGGAATTTTCATACTCCCGTTATTGCTTGCTTGTGCTATTTGATTTGAATGTCATCTTTGTTAGCACAGCATGTAGTAATGTGTCTCATAATATATTATGTTCAGTCTTTTTTATAAACTCTCATTTCATTTCCATGGAATATGCTGTAAATAGTATGCTTCAGAGATTTAGCAGGCAACTTTGGATTTTCATAAAACATGTAGTCTCCAAACATAACAGTAACCTTATAGCCTAATTCAGCTAATACAATGGAAACTTTCCCACTAATTTTGTACAGAAATGTAATGTACAGACTGCTCCAGTAAGTCTCACCTTCAGAAAGGTATACAACCAGTTTTGCAAATGACTTCTGTTGTGATAAAAACCAGTTATATCACAGAAAGCTACAAATTCCAAGGTTGAGAATAATGCTGAAAACTTGGAGGATTCTCTTAGGATTTAGTACTTTTAAGGTTTTATTCGTCATGAGAAGGAAAAATTAATAAATGTTCTATTTCCACTCCATTTACACTTTGGAGTACTCCAAAATACATTATAATTAATTAATTTGCATGAGCTGGACATTTGAGCTTGTCAATAAAAGCTAAGATGATAAAGAGAGCTATAAGAAGAAATAATCAAATGTAGTGTGGCTGTTTGCTGATATCACAAAGAAAGACTCCTGGACAATAGAGGAAAACACATTTAGAAAAGATAATGTAATAATAATATATTGATTTATAATTTAAATATTTAGTTGATATTTAAATATATTTAATAACTTAATTTTAAATTTAGTAATTTCTGTGTTATTTTTAATATATTTATAACTGTATATACATTATTATATATACATATTTATATATGTTTATAATGTATTTATAGTCATATGAGAGAAATCAGTTAGATAGGAAACTCTCTGTACTCCCCAAAAGCCACAGTTTAACTGTCAAGCTCATGTTTTGAATATACTAATCTTGATAAGATTATAGAGTAAAACATATATATATTCCTGGCATATCTTCCTTAGACTTGCTTAGCCTTCTTACGTAAGGACCTGTAGAAGTGATTAAGATAGTACAGCTACAGTTGCAACCTGTCAGCTCAGTCACAGGAGCAGATGATGCACATGCTCTTAGCCATTGCAGAAGCAAAATAAATGTGATAACTTAAAGCTCAAGCAACCCCAAAGAAGTACATTGTACTTTTATTTATCCATATGTATTATTCATAGTTGAAGAAAAGCTGTGGACAGCTGTATCAGGTCATGTCATCAGGTTTAGCCATGTAATTTCTGAAAATATCCAACAGAAAATAGTGTGTGATAAGGACAGTAGGAGGAGAAGCACAGGTTTCTTCTTCTGCAGATATGGCCTCATGTAGAGGTAGCACACAGATGCTGTCTGCTGTGACTTTTATACAGCTTTCATACATACCTGAGGATCAAGCCTGGATTCCTTCATCCAGGAAGGCAGGCTGAAGGATGTATTCTGTCTATTGCAGAGGTGACGGTCAATATTTTACATGTGTTTCTTGATGAAGCTCCTAGAAGGAAAATCTGTCTGGGAGGGCAGAATTTTCCTGTGAGCTTCCATTTGACCAAGTCCTAAGCTTATAATATCACTAGTCTTTTAGGGGCACCAATGGGTCTATAGAACATGAAGAAGGAAGAACCATGCTACCACCATACCATGGTTCTACTTCATTTTCTTCACGTATATAGATTTCTTACATAAATGTGGGGATTGTCCCGATGCCAGTAGTTTATGTTGACAAATGGTATTATTCATTATAGTCTGTCACTAAAAAAGACAACCAATATGTCTATTACCTTTTCTGGCCTAGTACTTGTTCTGGTTTCCCTTGTCTGAGTAGGTAATCATTCAGACCAGGAAACCTCAAATGTCAACCTCTCCTAAAAGCAGTAGCCTTCTGACACCTCCATAGCAAGGCCAGGAATAACTGAAAGACTCATTTAGGGTTTTTTGAAGGGTCACTGTCACCCTTTTTAGATGTAACAAAGATGGTCTCTTCCCTTTCTTAGCAAACAGAACACAGAATATGTTCTCATTGCCATGAATGTTTGCTTGTGCGGTTCCCTTGCTCTCAGCTGAAAGCTCTCTTTATTCAAATTCCTCAGTGCTTCTATTCAGCTGGTGTGATTCCTTCATTTGCATTATTGCATTTGCATTCACTGAAAAATATCTGAAACCTCTGGTGGCTAAAATAGTATGATATGTAAGATATGACATTCCTATGAATATTAACAACATTTTATCTTATGTGTATATTTCAAAAATTCTGGTTTTAGACCTGGCTGGGGGTTGAATCTTTATTAAAAAAGCTTTATCTCTTCTATCTCCAATCTCAAAAGCATCAACACATTTTCGTAAGACTACCTTACTTAGTCATCCAAAAATATCCAGTATTTAATAAATATTTAAATAACCCATTTTTCATTGAAGATTCAGAAGACAGTACATTGAATTTCCTTGTTTTGCATTTAGAAACATCATAAACTCATGGTAATTAGCTTTGAATTCTAGGCTCCATATTTAATTTAAAGTGGTTGAATTTTTATCTATTTCTATGTCTGAATTTGTTGTCTGTCTGGTGGACAAGGAAGGTGATTTAGAAACCAGACACAACTGCTAGTGTTCATCTACATCTAGTATAAACACATAGAATGTCTTTATAAACAGAAGAGAAAAAATATTAACTTCTAGTGTATTTAATATTATCTAAAGGTAAATGCCTGAAGCAGGCCAAATGAATCACATACTCAAATGTCTGTTTCTCCCTTGGCTGTTCCGTGAGTCTTGTTAACTAACTACAAGTAGATCTCTACAATTACATGAGATGTATCTCACTCAGTGAAATCACAGAGTGCTTCCACTCACCAGTTCAGGCTTTAGGTTTTTTCACGCTACTGATCTAAAGGCTGTTATTCCATGAATGTGATCCTAGTCCAGAAAGCTTCGTAGCACCCATTTGTCTGCTTGTCACTGGATTTGGTCAGCAGCTGCTGCTTGGATAGCCTTGTATTCAGCAATGCGTTCTTTGATCACACTCACTTTTTACACGTGATAGGATAACTCTCCATCTATGTGTTCTCTCAAGTTGATTTTAATTGCTGTGTTTATTTAAAGAGGGTGGCAACTGAAATCTACCTGTTTCTGCCAAACATTCTTTTCAGACGTTTTCTTCTTCCCCCACCATTGCTAATATTAAGACTCTTTTGCAGCTGTTTTCAGGGCGTCAGAATTCAGCTTCATGTAATGGCATGGTATACTGTAATGTCTTACAAAATGTCAAAAATGGTTTGTATGCTAATTCACATTTAAAGGAACCATTGCAATGTATAAAGTTGATAGTTACTTTTCCTCATACATTTCAGTTTCAGCTTATATTTCAGTAAGTTGGGAATGAATGAAAACACATTGTAAATGGCTGGAAACAGACCACAAGACAAAGCAAAGAAAATGTTAGCTTTACACTTTACTGTTTTTAAGGTTTGTGTTATTTTCATTGTTGTTGGAGGGAGTGGGAGTGGAGTGTTTTGCTGCTGAGAAAGAAGGAAGATATCCTTCTCGATCTTCTTAGAATATAGATTTAAAGTCCCAAACACATTTTTTTTTTTTTTTTTTGCTAAATGAGTAATGAGTAGTATTAGGTCATAGAACCCATAGAATCATAGAATGGTTTGTGTTGGAAGGGACCTTAAGAATCATCTGGTTCCAACCCCCACCCACTATGGGCAGGGACACCTTCCACTAGAGCAGGTTGCCCAAAGCCCCATCCAACCTGGCCTTGAACTCTTCCAGAGATGGGACATCCACACCTTCTCTGGGCAACCTGTTCCAGTGCCTCACCACCCTCATAGTAAAGAATTTGTTCCTAACCTCTGTTAGTTTAAAACTATATTCTTATATATTCAGATATTCTTAAAAATCTAAAAACTAAGTCTAAAGTAATGTTTGGGTGGAAACTATGGGTGCAATTAGGAAAATTATGGCTTTTAGTTTGTCTGTCTTGTCCACACAGTACTGACTTTCTACACCACTTTTTACATTTACAAGTATCATACAGGTATCATTATTTCTGTTATATCATTTTATGGAAAACTGGAAGGGAAATAAACTCTATGGAAACTTCTCAGAAAATAAAAAAAAAAAAAAAAAAAAAAAAGAAAAACCCCAAACCTGAATAAACCTGAATCTCCTTGCCCACAGCACAAAACTTGATACAGTGCATCATTAATCAAAGTATGCATAACCACAAAATTTGTGAAGAGGTTCAGTTCTGCTGGTAGGGGAAATCTGAACTGGCCAGCAAGCTGTAATGACTGTACATGTTCTCCAAGCTGTGAAAGAAACCGCTGTGTGCTACCCAGGATGAGCAGCAATTTCCACAACTATAAACTTCGTAGTAACACCAAAAAAAGAAAAAAGAAAAAAAACAAAAACAAAAACAAAACCCACCAAACTGGCTATGTATACTTTGATCTCTTCTTTTCATAACAACCAACAACAGTTTACACTTCCATCGCATGATTGCAGTATTATACGAATCAAGTTTTCAACCTGATCAGAATTAAATCGTATTTGGTAAATGGAGCATTTACACCTCCGTCTTTGAAGTCATATTTTAATAATCATATCTAAACCTTAAGCTGGCTAAATTCTTGGTAGTGCTTATTATGACTCCAAATACAGGTTGTAATTTGTTTTCCTGAATAATAATAGAGTAATACAAGTCATCATTGACTTTAAAAAGCAAAACTTGAAAAGCATGCATTCTTTGTGGTTATTATGGTATTATTTAACAAGTGAGTCAAGCTGGACACTATACAAATTCAAAATAGACAGTTTCTGTCTTGAAATTTAATCTCCATTGGTCTTAATCTGGGTTACAGTAATATAATTCTCTGTATCCATATTGTATGTACTGCCCAACATTTTCATTTAACATATCTTCACTGTAGACTAGTTAAAATGAATAATTTTATACTTTGTACCGCTTTTAAAGTGCAGCTGGTTTAATGAGAGTTTCAGTTATGTAACTGCTGTGTAACAAGCATGTGTTATAAACAATCATTAGTATATACAGTATATGGATAAATATGAAATGTACATGTTTCATCTATATACTTTAAATGAATGGAATTTTTACAGAAACTTAATTTAATTCAGCATTATACAAATGAAATTACAAATAAATAATTTTTCTGGACACAAGATGACAAGAGAATATGCTATGATCTTGCCTTGATCCTGATTAAAGCTATAGAGAAGTTGACTTCATAGTCATTGACTTCTCTAGTATAAAGTAGGTTTATCCTCAGGACAGCTGGAAAGTTTTTCATATGAACAAGTGTTTGATAGAACACCAGAATTTGGAAATTAGATTTTCTTGCATGTTTCCCTGGACTGACATATTCATTATTAAAACAGATATGATATTCTGGATTAGTTGAAAATAAGCATAGGGGATAGTGTGATTGCTCTACAAGTTTGAGCTAAAAATTTCAGAGGTTTGCTTTCTTCATGTACAGAGAGATGATTCTCTCTTCATTTTCTTAATACTATTATTAAAGATTCAGACATTTTATGAGACGTGCATGTTTGTAGAGTGTTTTTGGAACACAGCAATTTGCATTACAGCTGAGAAGATAATACAGTAATACATTGCACATGCAACTGCTTACTCATACTTCAACTGGGAAATGAAAATGTAATGAAACAGAATTCCATTTTGATAGCATTGATTACTCTATAGGCAGTTTAACTTTTCAAAACCATAACGTTCACATCTGGTTCCACATCAAAGAGACTAACTTAACATGTATTAATTTTTTGTTAGCAATCTCCCAGGTGGCTTGAATACACTAGCCACTGTTTCAGCAGTAAGTAATACTGAGTGATGCACTGTTAAGACCTGATTGCAACGTGACATAAAAGCCACTTTCTTATAGCATAAAAAAGTGGAAGTAGCCTTGTAATGGTAATATGGACTACCTACATTACACGGCTACTTCTATACAATGTGATGCTGAAGAGGCACAAATGCTGAGCAGCTAAAATATATGCATTTCTTAGTAAAAGGAATTGTTTGTTTGTTTTTAATAGCCAATTCTGCAAATTAAGGGCTGCTATTGCAGTTCCTCATCCAAAATTAGTTATCACAATTTTTATATTTCTTACATATTTTGATAATGTACATTTACATATTGAACTGAAAACTTCCTCATTATGAAAGTAAACCTATGAGCCAGCTTGATAAACTGAAATGACATACATGGATTTCTTTGTCCACAATGCCTTCTGCGTAATTTTCACCCATATGTATTGATGGGTTGTTCCAGGTGTACATTAGATATCTAATCAATGAAAAAATTGACAGATAACTATTCCCTGAAATTTTGAAATTTGCCTTACAGCTATATGCTCTTCATCACTTTTCAACACCATTTTCAAAACAGAGGTTTTGCTTTCACTGATTAATAAAATAAAAAATAAATTTAAAAAATTAGCAGACAAAACACTGAAGAATAAGGATAAAGCCTGTAAATTGCAAAGCATTGTAAACTTAACAGTTTGGTATCTGCAGACTTTCTTTATTGCGCTTGTAGATGCAATCCCATAGATCTGTTTGATTTCATAATTATTTTAGATTTTTGGAGCTTTCAGACATATGGGACTTCATTTCATAACGTGAGATGAATTGTGATGTCTCAGTTTTTTTGTTGTTTGTTTTTGTTATTCTGCTGTTCAAGTTTGCAACAGAAATGAATGAAAAATACCATTATCTGTGGCACTGAGTATTTGATTCTCATGGAGTAGGCTCCTATGTTATCTTTTTTTTTTTCCATTGGCAAGAAGCCGCACTTGAAGCTGAACAAACCCCAGAAAGCTCTTTCTGAACTGACATTTCATCAAGCACACAGAGTTAAATACATTTAAATTGTACTGTTCTAAACACTGGTGCTGTTTAACATCTTTGTCAGTGACATGGACAGTGGGATTGAGTGCACCTTCAGCAAGGTTGCCAATGACACCAAGCTGTGTGGTACAGTAAACATGCTGGAGGGAAGAGGTGCCATCCAGAGGGACCTGGAAAGGTTTGAGAGGTGGGCCTTTGCGAACCTCATGAAGTTCAACAAGGCCAAGTGCAAGGTCCTGCACCTGGGTCAGGGCAATCCCCAGCACAAATACAGGCTGGGCAGAGAAAGGATTGAGAGCAGCCCTGAGGAGCAAGACTTGGGGGTGTTGGTTGATGAGAAGGAGTGTGCGCTTGCAGTCTAGAAAGCCAACCATATCCTGGGCTACATCAAAAGAAGCATGACCAGCAGGTCAAGGGAGGTGATTCTCTCCCTCTACTCCACTCTTGTGAGACCCTACCTGGAGTACTGCGTTCAGCTCTGGGGCTCCCAACATGAGAAGGACATGGACCTGTTGGAGAAGGTCCAGAGGAGGGCCACGAGGATGATCAGAGGGCTGGAGCATCTCTCCTGTGGGACAGGCTGGGGAAGTTGGGGTTGTTCAGCCTGGAGAAGAGAAGGCTCTGGGGAGACCTTGTAGCGGCCTTCCAGTACCTAAAGGGGGCCTACAGGAAAGCAGGAGAGGGACTCTGTCAGAGTGTGTACTGATAGGGCAAGGGGTAATGGCTTTAACTAAAAGAGGGTAGATTTAGATTACATATTAGGAAGAAATTCTTTACTGTGAGGGTGGTGAGGCACTGGAACAGGTTGCCCAGAGAACCTGTGGATGCTCCATCCCTGGAGGTGTTCAAGGCCAGGCTGGATGGGGCTTTGAGCATCCTGGTCTAGTGGGAAGTGTCCCTGCCCATGTTGGGGGGGGGGGTTGGAACCAGATGATCGTTAAGGTCCCTTCCAACCCAAATGATTCTATGATTCTAAATTCTTGTGTTGCCTTCCACATGACACAATGTTTTCCATAGTTATTTTAAATTTTATCCTGATGTGCAATAGTGAGATACTTACTCCATAAATTCATTTAATATTATTTTATGATACAAACTATCTACCAGACTTACAGAAAGGCAATTATTTGATAAAAGCCTCGTGTACTCTGTGTTTAGGGTACTCCATGCATGCTGATGAATACTTCTGTTTTTAGAAAATATCTTAGATGAAGCATTTACTTCCTTGATTTCAGGAGCAGATGCTGTGGAGGCCCAGTGTAAAAGATTTGAAGTGAGGGCAAGTGAAGGTGGAAAAGTATTGTTTTCTGCAGATGAAGATGAGATTGTCATTGGAGCTGACAGACTGAAAGTAACAGGTATGGTAATGGTTTTTAAATGTTTGCATTTTCCTCCTCTCTCCCCTCCCCTCCCCTTCCCTCCCCTCCCCTCCTCTCCCCTCTCTTTTCCTTCTGATAGCCTTAGTGATAATTAATCTATCAGTCTTCTGCAAATATTTTCATCCACTGGAGAGGAGAAAGTCCTCTCATCATCAGTGATTACTTGACCAACCAAAAGATACTACATAATCTAAAAAAACAAGTTCCTCCGAAGGACCACCTGTTACCCTTAACACAGTGATTTTTTCTATATGTTACCTTTAATAAAGCATTGTTTTGTGGTAGTTATACCATTTGCTTAGGTAACACAGCTTCACAATGATAAAAGTTACTGTTATATACCGTGACCTTTGGTTGTTCTGTATTCAAAGTATCAGGTCCAACTTCTGTGTAAATTAAGGGTATATACTCTGCTTTACTCTAGGAGGCTCAACTGAATTGTAGTAAGTAGAAATCTTTTCCTGATTTCAACATTTGTTCAACAGAACAAGAAATATAATTCTTATTGAATATACATATATGTATCAGTATACATATCACATTTGATATTAGAAATGTTAGAGCTTATGAAAAAAACAAAATCAGTTAGCCAGATTTGTTTTAGATAGATGCTTTAACTTTGCTTAATAAAATCTTACCTGAACTTGGGCTAGACTTGAGCTATCTACTCATAGTCTAGCATAAGATGCAAAATTTGAATTGCTTCACCGTTCATGGATGTGTAGCTTTAAGTCAGGTCTATATTTGGGTATACTTGAACTTCAGAGTCTGAAATCTGAACCTACTAGTTTGAAAGTTCAATTGTGTAGAAAGTATAAGATGGCTCTGTTTTTGTGATGGTTATGATAAGATCCCTTTTCGGTCTGCAAAACTATGATATGCATTACTAGCAAGTATAAGCCTTTAAAAAAATTATTAGGTAGTTCTACTTTAATGTAACACCAGATATAGCATTAAAATACAGCCAGGAAATTCAATCTGAGACTGAACTTTTCTTAGAAGCCTCAGAATAAATAAGATTGTTGCTTGCCAGTATTTGTGGGTTACTTTTCTTATCCTTTCATTCCTGTCTGATCTCTGTTTATGTTCTGTAGCCAAACAATCTTTTTAATACTGCTAAACCAAAAGAAATGACTTTCACATGCAGGCAGTTTAGTGATGCCACAGTATCCAATACACTGAATTTTACATATTTACCAAATTTGGTTTTAAGAGAGGGAGAAATTGATGTTTTGTTGAGTCAGCAGTGTTCTTCATAGATAGTAGTTTTACAATAATTTGTATCATAATAAATTGTAAGAGAATGAGAATAAAATGAGAAGAAGGAGGGTCATACTGGAACCCTGCTAGGGTTCAAACTTGATCAGAATATTAAATTTTGAGAAAGTTAATCTTAAACATACAAGTGACACAGGAGATTTCAAACTGTCTACCATAAGTTACAAAATAAAACATCTTACAAATGACACAGAGGATTAGATTTCCTGCCATTAAGAAATCAGATCATATGTTGTAGATGTCAGGGCAATTTTTTTTATCAGACTTCAAAAGCAAAGCGCTGCTCAACTGTGTTTAACTTCAAAGTGGCTTGAGTACCCACAGCACCTGTTGACTTCAGTGGTATTAGAAATCAGAAGAACTAATGAAAATCTGTTCAATGATGCTTAATATGTCATATAAGATTGTTCCTTGTGAAGAGAACAGGATTTTCTCCTTAATTCTAGAAGTACACCTGACTGTGTGTATATTTATATTAATCACAACAAAAAATAATAATAAAAAAAGAAAGTCTAGGAAAACCTAAGTTACTGCTGCTTTCATAGACTCATCTGAGTTTCAAGGATTACTGTGTACCTGTTGACTCCCACCCGAGAATGTCACTACTGGAGTTGTTTGTAGAAATAATTGATTTTCACTCTGTGGCTAAGATGAAAAATAAACAAATGTTAGGATTAGCTTAGGGTTATAAAAATGTAGGTATTGACATTAATTACTTACATAAAAAAAAAAATAGAAAGGAAAGAAAGAAAATGGATGATTTAGGCAGCAATTAAATGTCACAAGGAAAATTGGCCATTGCATATTGGAAGATTTACTAGTTTCTAAGTACTTTCGTTTAGGTCAGGGAGTTAAATACAAATTATATGTCATTAAAATAGCCTCGTGTCCAATATTTAGGGCAGTTTCTTTACAAAAATATGTTAAGGTATTTTGTAATTGCTATTTAAAAGACTAATTTATTTTTAAAAATCACTTGAACATTATTGTCTTCTTACGTATTTATTAAAAAATAATTTAATGAAGTTGGCATCATTCTTTCTAATCTCTGGATAATCATCTTGTTGTCTTAAAATCAGATTTCATTAGTAAACTATCTTATAATGAGGCTATAAAAAGCTAGTTCCAAAATTTTATGCTTTAGATCCCTAGGGCCCAGTTTAGTTTAACCCTTGTGTCATCTTGTTAGAGAAAAGAAAATATTGTATAGAAGGGAAGAGTATTAGATACATGAACATTTCTGAAATGCTAATGCTTTATATCCCAATTTTTGTATCCCTAAAATGGCTTTTGCAGCAGAAGTACTAATCTCCAGCCAAATATAAAGCCAAAATAGCTTTACTATTATTTACTATACTTCAGTCTAAAGCTGAAATTACTTAAAATGGATTTCCAGGAGGAGCCTAAAAGTTGTATGCAATCCCAAGAAAAGCATTTAAAAAACATCTCTCAGAGGGGTAAAATAAAAATCGTATCTTCATGGAAAGATAAAATAACAAAACCTTTATTTCTAACTCTTTGAACTCTGTCCAAAGATTGTGTGATATCTTTACATTCTTTAGCAAATACATGAAAGGCGATGAGTCCCTGTGAGTTGCATCAATCAGACTGCATTACTCTATATGATGATATGAGTGATGAAACTTGGCAAGGCATCATAATGTCAAACATCAACCAGAATTTTTTTTAGTGCATTTTTCTCAAGTGTGCGTTTTGATAATCATGGTGCCTTGGGGTGAATAGAGGAAAGGAGGTATGGAATAACAGAGAAAACAAAATATGAGTATCAGAAAGCAAAAATAAGCTGTGTTTATTTGGGGATAAAACTATCACATATTGGTATATTACTACAATGAAAACTTGATTTTATTTTCTTGCCTAGCTGTGAATAGTGTCTCTTTGCAAATACTTCACTGTGAGTGGGCACAGTAGATGATGCATTCTGATAATTAATTTTCTAAAGCCAGCCCATTCTATGGGCATTTATAAACCACTATGGCAATGTCAGCTTTATTGCATATGACTTTTTCTCAATTCAGAAAGATGCTTTTGTATTGCACAGCTTTAAAAAACAATCTATCATAAGGCAGTATAAGATATTCTTGATTAATAAGTATATGAAAGATTAAGTTTACAACTTCTCATTGATTATTTTTGTAGCATTTTTGTTTTTGTAAATTTTCATAAAGTCAGTCTATTCCAGGGTGAAAGGTACGGAAGAAACAAGCTAGTAATCCAGATATAAATATATTTCCAAGATAAGAAAAATGTAGAGCCAGAAGTAGTACTTTTTTGTTTAGAGACATTACAGCAATGTATATCTCCCTATCAAGAGTCTCTCTCTCACTTTCAAATCAGGCAATTGGCTGATTTAGTTTAGACTTCTGCTTATTCTTCCTTTTATCATTAATTTTGCTTTTTCTTTTTTCTGTGTTAGCTTTTTTCTACTTTATCATTAGAAAAAAGAAGACAGTTTATTACTTGGAGTACATTACACATTACTTGTGTAAGTGCTTACAGCAAATCTAAAAGTTCACCTTTTCCTTGTTGATATCAAACTGTAGACCATCATCAAAACAACGAATTTGCTTCAAAGAGTGCTCAGTAGCAACCTTGTGAATAAAAACACTTAAAAGACTACCTATCCAAAGTTTTTCGAAGTGGTAATGTTTTTTGGCTGATTCTAACAGCTTTACCTTAACAGTAAGTATCAGGGGGAATGAGAGGCTACCAAAGGAAACTGAAATCGGTATTCCAATTAAACATGAAGAAAGAATAATTCTTAGAAATTAAATCTCAAATCCCACCCCCACACACATAAAAGAATTATTCATGTGAAAACATCATTTTACTTCTGAAGATTTAACCACATCCTTTTCAAATTTTCTACAGAGGTATTTTGGGGCTCTTCTCTGCTTTTCTTTATAATGATACAACTTTTGAGATCTCTTCCCAGTGAAAAAGGAAAGAGAAAGGCATGATGAAATAAGCATATTGCCAAAGAGCAGGGAGATAAGCAGAAATAAATGGCTGAGTTTCTGGTGGATTCCCAGGTTCCTTTCTGCACAGTGTTAAACCTTTATTTATCACTTAATTATTACTCTATCCAAATGAACTGACAGTGTCTACAGCATTTTAGAGTCATCTTCACTCCCTCTGGAATTACAGAGCAAGAGTATCTCATCAACTTCTGTTATCTAAGTCTTAATACAAAGTTTTCTACCCTATGCTTTTATTTCATATTTCTCTTAATTGCAGTATGATCTCTTTTATATGATGTTCTTGTAGCAGAACTTGAAAGCACTGGATTGGTGACACAGGTGGGAGTACAAGCATATATTGAGACTCAGCTGTATGTCTGCCACAGTACTTCTGAGGAAACAGATTAAGAAGGTGTAGCTCAATACCCATATTTCTGACACATTGCTAAGAAAGAATGATGTAATTATTTCTATAAAGTCTTTCACTCTATGTGTGTGTTAGTACAGTTTGTCTTCCACCTTTTTCGTAAACTAAAACTGTAGTTAGCATCTGTATATGAAGCACTAAGTAAAGTGGAGGTCTTCTAGTTGTGTTCTAGGCAAAGCACATTTTTGGAGGGACAAACTGAGTTTTTTGTCCTTTGACTTTTGAGGTTGTTTGCTCAGTTAAGGCTAAAAGCACATCATCAGAACCTTTATTTTTACGGTAAACTTACAATGCTTTATATGAATTTTACAAACATTTTGCTTTTTTGAAAAGAGTTTCTCTCTTCATGAATTTTGAAGAACTGAATACAATTCAATTCCCATTTAGCTCCTAAATATTCTTTTGACTTGTATACTTCATTCAGACTTGCCTGTAGTGTTCTTTATTAACTGTGATTTTATCTCTAACCCTTCTTCCAAGACCCATGAAAGCAGTAAGGTAACTTGATTTCTTACAGGTCTAAATCAGTTGTGCTTGCACATGTTGCTTTTCTATTAATCATGTTTAAAAAAAGTCAATGCAAAAATGGATATACAAAATAAACAAGGTCTTCATCAGAAGCAATTCCTGTTCTGCAGTGAAATCCAATTGTGTTTTCTAGAAGCCACAAACAAACTGTATCATTTTTACTAATAGATTGTTTGGGAAATACTACTTACTTTTATGGAAAAGTAATTTATTTTGTTTTCTATTACTTTCTTAACTACTGGCTTATTTTCCTTCATCTCTTATTGCTGCTTATCTGAGTTGTGTGATCTGTTTTAGCACAGAACCCAAAGTCCTTCCTGGATAAAGCTGAGTTTTATTATAATAATTAATATTTTATCAGTAATATTTTTCCTCTAAAAATAAAGAAGAAACTAATTAAAAACTTGTCAATTAATGTTTTACCAAGCTTTTAGTAAAAGTTCTATAGAGGTCAACTGCCTTCATCATTTTTTTGAAACACAAAGCTTTTCAGATATTTGCAGCTCCATGTCTGTATTGTGTGAGCTGATATAACTAGCTGAAGAATGGGAATTGTAATTGCATTAAGGCTTGCAAGTGGTTGCCCGCAGTAGTAGGAGAAACAAAAAGAAGAGGCATAAAAACTTTGCAGACCATTGCAACGTCTTATGAGCCTTCTTCCTTGTCAAATAGTGGAGTTATGTAGAAAGATGGAAGTAAGAGAGGGATGGTAGGAGACATACTTCAGTTTTAATGGAAACATTCTCAGATTAATAGCAGGACATATGTAGGTCAAACCTACTTTGACACCAGAGTAGTGTCAGGGAAAAATATATGAATTGCTGCAAATAGTTCTTCATTGCACTAAAGTTTATGATTATAAGAGATTCAGCATGGCTTTGATCAAAGCCATATACTTCACTGGATGAAAGATCAGAACCTTGATGTATCGAGGAAAACTTCAGAATATACCTCCATATTTATATTCTAATAATATTCTAATATGCAGATGAGTGTATCACTACCTCAGGTTTGATTTTAAGATTATGTTGCAGGACTGTGAGTCTGCAGGCAATTGAAATATAGAAGGGTCTTCCAGAGTAGTTAAAATGAAATGATAAATTAGAAATATGGTTTATGGCTATAAAAAGGAAATACGCCATAAATATGAGGAAATATATATGAATTACAAATTAGGTTAGAAGAGTAGAAATAAAATATTTATAACAAGTACAGAAATGTAGAAAAATAAATGCTTTTTTGATGTACATTGTTATGACAGTAGACATATATCTAGTTTCTTCAGAGGCTGGCTAGGAATTTTGGTATGAAGGGGAAAGAAGATCTTGGATTTGCCATATTCAGTTGGTAGATTGTCATTCAGGGCAGATGAAGTTTGTAATGTGAAGTTGCACAAGATGAAGGGAAGCACTAAATCACTTTAAGCTTGCTTACTCAGCCAAAGTATAAGTGACCGTAGTAAAACTATTGTATTTGATGTTGCAGTAAAAACTTAAACCTTTAAGTAGATATGCGAGACTCTCAGGATCCTGAACAATGAGTGAACCAGGATTCTTACATGAGCATCTGTCATTAACAAAAATGCATTACATATATAGAATTTCTGTTTACCCAGTGATGAGTACAATAATGTGTACACCAAGATGTGCCAAGTGAATAAGATTTCTGATAAGCTTATTTAGATCTCAAGGAATCACTTAATGTCCAGATTTTTCTGCATGAGAGCTCTGATTGAAAGGTAGTTATTATTGCAAGAGTCTAACCACTTGACAACAGAGCAACCTTTCAATGCATTCCTCTTGAGGAGCAACTGTAGTATTGATAACAAGCATATGTATGTGAGCGCCAAGCTCTCTCTGAAATGGAAGTTTTGTAGGCAAATTAAAAGTGGTGAAACTAAATAAATAAATTTCTTATCCAGGACATTGCACAGATACATTTATATCTTCCTTTTGAACATAGAATGCATCCCCAGCCAGCTCAGATTGCAATCAGTGTGCACTTATATCAGCCTGCAGGTGCATGTATAGACTGTTGGAGAACTACAGTTACCTAAGGATAATGGCAGTTTGTTTGCAAGAAAAAAATTTTTGATTTTTGGCAGTTTAAGAAAAACATGCTAAGGAACATAGTTACTGGACTCAAGAATGCATGTAAGAGAAAGAAACCTTAATAACAGAAGTTTCTCTGCAAAGGGAGTAGACCCAAAAGGAGATGTGCAGACAGCTCTGTAGTCCTTGCAGTCCAGGAAAATATATTCAGTTTGCTACAGCCATTCTACTGAGAAATTCTCAAGAAGGTTGTGCTCTATTGACAGAGACATAGAGGGAGACAGCATATACTCAGGTACAAGTATGGAAAAGATTAAAAACAAAACAAAACAGCAAAACAACACTCTCCTGATGTTTAGGTAGAGGAAAATCATCCCCTACCTGGCTACCTGGAGACTCATCTTTTCTATAACTTATCCTTTCTGAATGGCTCTCCTTTCACATTCAGCTTTTTTTTTTTTTTT